>JAAGAY010134738.1:0-24926 GCA_011801015.1 Ardeotis arabs | reverse complement strand
GAAACATTCAAGGCCAGGCTGGATGAGGCTCTGAGCAACCTGATCTAGTTGGAGATGTCCCTGCTCCTTGCAGGGGGGTTGGCCTAGATGACCTTTAAAGGTCCCTTCCAGCCCTAACCATTCTATGATTCTACATTCATGTAACTGAGAACAAAATCAGACTCTGAATGTCTTAGGAGACATTATCCAATTAGAGAAAAGGTCAGGTTTGCACATTTACTGTCTATAATACTGTTTCTCTTCCTCAGCTACTATTGGTCAGAGCTGTATGTGAAATGCAAATGGGCGTGTGGGGGAGTGAGAAATAATGTCATCTCATAGAGCAAATTTGAGCAGGAATAGAAAGTTTCCACAGCGAATATATTCAGAGCAAATTTGTCCGTTAGTCACTCACCCCTATTGCTTTTCCAGCTGCCGTTTATCTCCTCACTTGCGCCTCCTAAACATTTTTCCTTGTGTATGTAATTGTAAAAAGGATAAACTTAGGCTATCAGTAATGCCCTGTTGAAAAGAACAACACTGAATTAGAATAAATCCATAATTCCAAGAGAAGAGGAAGCAATAAATGTGCTATCTTCCAGTCTGAGAAATGGACATAACTCTGTAGTAATGGATCCATTGTTATTAAGAGCCACAACAAAACTGTGTTAGTTTATCTTGCAAAGGCGAAAGGAGCACACTTTAGATATAATTAGCTCTCAAAGTCCTCTTTTATAGAGAAACAGGTAGAGCAATTTTCATCTTCCTGAAGACCTTTCCAGCTCAAGCTCTTCACAGAGAAAGAAATTAAGGAATTGGATGTAGAGTCCTAGATACACCAATTAATATTGTTTTTACATAATGTAGTGTGATTTATGTTAGTACAACAGGGACAGACTTGTAAAGAACTTGTATTTTCCAGCCTAAGAGTCTGGGGAGAATAATGGCAAATTAAACTAGTGTTTCCGAGGCAGTGTAATTTAGGAGCGATGACAAAGACTCCTGGGAGAAAGGGTGCAAAGCTAGCAGTGTCTCCTCTGCTGCTAGCACTACCCAATGTCTATTATTGCAGACGTGACAGAGAGAAAGCTCCTTTTTTTCCCCCCACCTTCTTGTATTGTTCCCCTGACTATACCAAGACTGTAGGAAGCCCGAGTAAGATGAACCCTGCATATATGTGACAGTCTAATCTGACCAGAAAAAAAAGCCTTGCATGTAATTAGGAATAGCTAAGTACAAGTCTAAAGAGAAAACTGTTGCTAGTAATACTCACAAATGACTGAGATAATGCTGGAAAGCAGCTTGCTTCTTAGGTATTAATTGAGGGTGTATGTCTGGGACAATAATGTTACACGGAGCAGTCTTTCTGGGCAGTTATTTCAGTTACGGTACATTCAAGGAGTTTCTTGCTTTATTATTTAAACTCTTAGCTCAGGACTACAGTGCAATGTACTAAACAAAGTACTCAGATGAAGTTATTTTAATAAAGTTTGGATATGTGTTTGTGGCGATTTAGCCCTAGTCATCACACAGTTTCTCGCTCACCCTCACCCTCCCCCTCCCCAGTGGGATGACGGAGAGAAATAGGGAAGAAAGGAAAACTTGTGAGTTGAGATAAAGATAGTTTACTAAAATAGCAAAAGAAAACTAGAATAATAACAGAATAGAAGGATATTAAAATATACAAAATGAACAATGTACAATTTCTCACCACCCGATGTCTGAGTGACCAATTCAGCCCGTCCCGAGCAGCGATCACGGAAATGAAACTGAGCAGCAAGCAAAGGAGTGAAAGTGAGCCAGCAAGGTAGAGGGAACGATGCCAGCAAGCAAGAGAAAGAGACGAGATGGAACATGGATGCCCCCCCCCAGCCCCCATGGGCAACCCCCACTTACTGAGCATGATGTTTATGGCATGGAATACTCTCTTTGGCCAGTTCGAGTCAATTACTCTGTCTGTCTTTCTCCCAGCTTCCTGCATCTGCACATTAGTGAGACTTGGAAAGCAGGACAGTGTCCTTGGTCTCATTAGCAACAATTCATATAATCAGGGTGTTTTATCAACATTCTTCACATACAAAACCCAAAACACACTGGCTACTGAGAGGAAAATTAACTCCATCCCTGCCGAAACCAGGACAAGTGCTGCTCAGTGCAATGCAGTTCTTCTGTAGAAATCCCTTTAGCCTAGTTTTAGTCCTGATATATTTACGTGACACAGTAATAACAGCTCAAGTACATAAACCAGTCTACCACCAAACTGTAAACTACACTGACATAGCTGTTCCATTTCCTGAAGTCCCATAACCCGTCGTTTTCACTCTGATGTTGGTGAGGAGTGTTGAGGCGAGTGGTTAGCATCTGAATTCCTTCACCAGGAAGAATAGGATTTTCCTGTTGATGATTGTTTCTTCCTTAGCCTAGGATCTGCTTGGGTTCCTTTTTATGTCTGCTAACACAATTCTGCACCTTTGCTTTTTCTTTGTTGTTCTACAGCTCCACGTTACATTCAAATTTACTATATATGGCTGGCTCTTTTGCTTATGTTGGATATTATTTCTTTGTTCCCTTTGTTACTCCTAAACCAAGTTTTTTTTCAGGCCTGTGCCCCATCTCTTATCCCATGCCTGTACTTCTACACTGCATCCTGTGTCTACACTTCCCAAGGCCTCTGATATATCTTATCAGGCTGCATTTCTCTGTACTACATTATGTTAGTCAGAAAACCATGATGATACCATACAAAGATACTCAGAAGTAAAATGAATTAGCAGTAGACACCTAGTCAATTAGAAAAAATCCTATTACAGCTAAATGAAACTAAAACGTAGTTGCAGGCAGCTCAAGATAAGTTGAAGTATAGAGTTGACATGGATTTTGGGCCTGCTAGATGGAAAACTCTGAAAAAGTTACTTTGTGTTGAGTTAGTTTTACAGCTGAACATATATGACAATAAAATCTAGGTATCTCTTGCCTTCAAGAAGGGAGGGAACTTGTTGTAAGTAAGGACACATCTGTTTTATGTTGAGATGCTAGCTTCACTGACCTAAGATCTGAAAATGACTATTAGAATATCCTTGTCAAAGGACAGAAGATTATTAAACTTATCCAAATCATGTGCGGAGCCCAAAATTGTCACTCTGTGATCGTGTGAGAGCTTTTACATGGCAAAGACTGTATTACAGACCATTCGGAGGGAGCTTCACCTTCTGGTAAACCTGTTTTCTGAAACCAGTTCTGCAATAACTGAGTGTCAGGGAAAAAGTGAGGTTACTGTTCTGTTTCACTGTCACAGCATGCTAAATTGATGAGAGCTCTCCCAAAGGATCCCACGTGGCATGGCTAAGCCTTTTTTGGAACAGCATGTAGGTTGTTACCTGTAGGACTCTTACTATGGTTTCTGAAGGCAATTTCATACCTGACACATGTGCTTCTTTTCTATTGATTGGTAACACAAAGTGGCACTCTGAATTTTTCTCTTCCTTTCAGGCTGAGATGTATTCACGTGGTCAGGAAAACACAGCAATGTCTGCAATATGAGTAATTAGGAAGATTTCTTATTTTTGTCTTGGCTTACTGCAGCCAAAGACTAAATCTATTAGTTTATTTTCCCTCTACTTATTCTCCCCCTACCTCAGGTAAGTGAAAATATCCTAGTATTAATCCCTGGTAGAGGAATGGAACAGTTGTGTATCATACACTGGAATACATAACTGTATTTTATACACATTTTGCCAACTCAGTACTCCCAGTGACTGATTTTGTTTAGAAATTTAAATGACTGGGACTCTAATATTTCAAAACCTTTCACAGCACTTTTGAAATTAGAAGGGGGGAGTGTTAGAAGCTGCCATTTTAGCTGTGGGAAATATTCATCATTGAACTACAAAATTAAAGTACATTGAAGGAACGTTATTTGTAACGAATGCCCTTAAGAGGGCGCTTATTCACCACTGCATTTGTTTTGAACATCATCTGCTATAATAATGTGATTTAAAACCAATTTTCTGCTGCACTAGGTTAACATTTGACTGCAACATGTTTGGGCCAGTTAATCTTGCTGACATCAATAGATACAAAGTATACAACACCATTGCATTAAGTAGGCTTAATTTGTATAATAGTTCTGTAGTAGTTTATAGGAGTGCAATTTCCACCCAGAACAGCAGATGCAAAGCAGTTCCACACCTCTTAAAAGGAACAGCTTTTCCTTACACAACGAATTCTGGTTTGATTTGGGGTTTGCTTTGGCTCTGCCTTTACTTTTCTGTGACAGTCATCAGCTGTAATAAACTTCCATGCTTCATGCTCTGCAGTTGTCTTCTTTTGTGAGTAAACTATCATGTAACTAGAGGTGCAGTAGAAGTCTGTGAAGGATACAGAACAGCTCTGGTAACAAAGCTGGGCTATCAAATGCATTTTTTTTTCTAAGCCAACTGCTGAGAAATTATGTTCTATCTTCTTAGAAAGAATCTTTCTGATAAGAAGTTCTGCCATAATCTGCTTGTTTGTAACGATTGTGGCAGCCGGACAGATGTGCCAATGGCATCATCTGCTCATTTTCTGCCATGTTTCCAGTGTCTTTGCTTTCAGTTTGGCTAGATTAGCTAAGGTGCCTTTTCACCCCTCTTGATACTTTCCCATAAGTAACAGCTGCTAGCAATAACTTGGGGAAAATTCTTTTAGCAGAGAGCAACCCATTGCCTACAGGCAATGCTGAACACTTCGTATTATCTCTTATTGCTTTAATGTAGCATAAAGCAGTGCTGCATAGATGGGACATGACACATGTCCTTACACCGGATTGTATGTGTATGAATATGGCTCCATCTTCGTAGCCCCTCTCATCTTTGCCGTTTCTATAGCTGTCTGAGAGTGTGAAACATCTGAGAGGAGACAAGCTACAGAATATGATGCATGCTCTGTCTTTCCAAAGACAGGGACTGGCAGTGTGCACTAAGGCAAAGTTCTAAGGCATTTATCTCTGCTTTAGCTGTATCACTTATAAATTAATGCTTGCACACAAATAAAATAGAATTTGCCAAAAGATCTCCATTAGTCCAGACCTAGATCTTTGTGTCACGGTTTCCTTCTTTCCACAGAGAACACTGGAAAATGAAAGTCATTGGTGTAAACTTGGCATTGCTATGATTGGATGATGTCATAGAACTCTAGCAGTAATTTCAAAGTAAATACATATGTAACTTTTCTGTCACATAGATGAACACAAAGTTTACTTCTGGCATTGTTTGGAATGAAAGGAGAGCTGATACACCCCCCCCACTCTCCTCCCTCCGCCTTCCTTTCAAATTTGGCATTTTCATGTGGACTTGAAAGATTGCTTAACTAGAGTCAACTAAACTGTGTCGCCAGAGCTGAGCTCTTCCATGGCAGTTGAAGAGCTGACTTTCTGCTTCAATTTTAAAGCCTTCATTTTCCATCTATGATTAATTCCTATCATCTGAATCTAAAGGAGTTAGAACATGTCTCAGTGGCCTCTGCATAGACATTAAGATCTTGTATAGACCACAGACTGCATAACCAGATAATCATCTTGCAGATTCAATTCTGTAGCAACATGGGATCTTATGGTGATATATATCCAAACTTCACACAATGAATTTATTAAGGCATCACTGGTTATCATTTCAAAACGTGCTGAATGGGTGCGCTCTCATAAAGCTTTGTGGTCATATAGCTGTACAAGTAAAGGCAATTAAGTTACTTCTACGTAGCCATGGAAGTTGATTTTTTTTTTCTTTATACTCCTTTATAAGTGAAATTGGAGTACATTTGCTTCTCTCACAGATGTCTGTGTTGGTGTTCTTCAGCCAAAACCAGCTAATCTATTCCAGTGGTGTATAGGGGGATCTGGCTTTTTAATAGCTTTCCATATCTTGTTACCCTTTGTTTAACACTCATCTAGGCAGAGACCATTGATATTAAGAAGCACATATCTCTAGGATAACATTTAATTTTTGTATCACTAGACAGGATATAGCTTCGCATATTGGAATAATAAGATCTTCTTTTTGGAGATTATGAAATATTGCTTTGCACCTATATCACCAGGTAATACCGAGTCTCATGAAATAAGCGCTGTCTCTTGTGCCTGAGGTTAATGGACGAAGATGTTTAATCACTTTTCTACAGGACTGCTGTGCTTTTTTATTTAAGGACTTGACCAGCTTACTGAATACTTTGGTAACAAAGGTGATGATAGCAATTCTTTTTTTCTTCCAATAAAATAAAAAATGGTCTGTTTTAATATATAAAAGAAACTTTATTACGTCTATTCTGACTTGGTAAAGGAGGACTCTTAGTTAGGGGTTTACAAGCTTATGGAAATGCTTTGAATTTTATGTATTTCAGAAGAGGTGCTTATAGAGATTTTGGCACAAAGCAACTTCTGCATCTCTTGTATTTGTATTTTGTTGCTACGGCTGGGGAGATCTTGGGTCTTCAGGTGTTCTGGGTGCCATTGTCCTAAGTCCTTACAGGTGCCACTGGTGGAACTAGTGTAATAGGTACTTGGTGAACTATAGTGACAAAATTGCTCTTTTCCTGCTACTAGGAAAAAAAATCAGTTTGGAAAACTGCAGGTTTTCTTAGTGCACTGAGCGGACGCTGCATATTTAGCATCTGAGAAATTCCTTCACTGGCTAAGCAATTGTGCTAGTGTCCTAGGTGAATATTTAAAACTATTGCCGATGTGCCATAGCAGGCATGCAGAAACGAAAGAGTTGTTTCAATGGGTAGCAGTGTGGACACTTGCTCTAAGACCTTCTCAGTTGTTCCGTAATTATTTTTTTTTGTTATGTTTTAATGGCTCACATTGGCATTCCTATGTTGCTTTCCATGGGGTTGTAGGGGTACTATTTTGGCCAAAAAGATCCTGCTGTTTACAGGTAGAATCCCTTCTAAAAGGAGAATAGGCTGGCTCTATCATATGGTCTCATAATCAATATGAAATGGTATAGGCAGAGATACTCCTGAAGAAAGCTACCATAATTACCACTAGCAAGCATGAATTCCCATCACAACTCTAACTACTGCTAGAATACTTTCTACCCATTTTAGCTGCTTTTGTTGTTAAGAGGCAAAACTGACATCTTCTTATGCAGACTAACTTAAACCAGTATCTGAACCTGACCTTCTAGATCTCATGTTGTCTTGCATGAGAGCTACTTTACTTCTACAAGAGGTTGTTTGCAAAACTCTGAAGTAATACATGTTTCAGTTTATGCAAATTTTGCTTTAGGAGATTGTTTATGGTGAAGAGTTTAGCAATGTAAAGCATAAATAAATAATGTAATGATACTAATAATGGAGTTGCTCAGACATTGATTGCAGCTTCATTAAGTGAGATTACTCACTGTGATCTCTGCACTACAAATTAGGTTTTGATAATCTGACCTACTGTCTATTTTAATTTAGTGAATCAGAAAAATAAATTGCTAGGGCAGAACACTTGCAAAAGAGAAATATTTTTCTAACATTTTGTAAAATGTTTACTCAAAATTATAAAAATTACCCTCATATCTCTGTTTATTCAGGATAGGCAACCTCATCTAAAATATCTTTAAAGGTAATTTTTTTATATTAAAGCTTTGAGAGCCTGCCTTTATTTTCTTTCACTTTTAATTTCCTAATCATAAGAAATCTCTCTCAGTCACAGGGGTTTTTTTTTGTTTTTGTTTTTGGTTTTGTTTTGTTTGGTTTTTTGTTTGTTTGGGTTTTTTTTTACAAAGTACATAACAAACAATTTTTGAATGTAATAAATTTCTTGCTAATCTTTTTTCTCTGCATGTCAGAGAGCTGCAACCCAGTCTAGTAATCAGCTCTGGAATTATTCCTGAGGAACTCTGTGCTTTATAGAGATCTGTTTGCACACAAAATCAGAGATGCCAGATCTCTTATATCAGCAAATGCAGAAGTGGAATTTGCCAGCATGTGTGATAAATTAACCTCAGAATGAATGAAGGGGTTTTGCTTTAAACATAAACCAAAACTTGACCAACATAGTCCCAGCTTCTAAAACCTTGTGTTACAATCCAGAAATGTGACCAGAAAGTCAACATTAGTTAAACAATCAGCTTATACTATGGGTGGAATGAAGGCTGTGTCCACCTTCGATGAGATTTCGTGCTTGGGTGGTGTGAAGGAATGAGTTATAAGCATTTTGCTTCAATGTTATGGTAACTGGACCAGCACTCCACAGGGCTCAGCTTTCTAAAAGATGTATCTCTTATTGCAGATAATGGAGCTAATTTTCAGAGTGCCTCTGAGGAAATTGCATTGAGGTGATGCATTTGTCTTGTGTCTTTTTTTTTTATTTTTCTGGTGTGACCCAAATGCTAACTTCTCTTGTGTAGTTCAGCTCCTTAAGGGCCTCATCTGAATAGGATATTTTGACATGAGTCTGAAAGGTTTATTGTAATCATCTTTACAATGAATTAAAACGTTGATTAACATGGTCACCATTAACTCTGAGGAGTGCTTAAAATGGATTTTGATTCATGGTTTGATTCATGGAAGGCTATTGTACAATTTAGAACTTAATGTCATTCTCTCAAGGTAGAGTCCTAATTTTTAGCTATTCTGTAATTTATACTAGCCAGTATCCTTTCCCTATCCTCCTTTTCCCATAAATAAGGAAATCTTTGGGATCACTCTGGCAAAAATTTACACAGGATTCTCCTCCTTCCACATAGGATGCATATTTTTTAATATTTAAACATGAACTAGATTCCTAGTCTATTACTGTAGAGACAAAACTATCAATATTCAATTATATAATTGACTAAATTATATTCATATGACATTTAAAAGCTATGGGAAAAAAATATGGCACAAGGTAGGATCCTGAATCTCAATTTTCCGTTCTTTCCAGACCCATTTATTAAATACATGGCCTTGAATAGCTTGTAGAAATTTAACTTATTTTTTGTAAGCTTAATTAGACTTGTTTTAACATAGCTGTCTGCTGTTATTTTTCCAGACAGCAGTCAGTAAAGCCATCCTTTCTTGATGAGGTTAGATTCACAGTATCAGTCAAATGGCCCTACTCTGAGCTGGTCTTTATTTATAGTATTCTGTCTGCTTTTCCATTGGACCAGTCCTCAGGGTCAGCTGGGTATCAAACTGCTGAATTAAGAGAACAACTGTAGTAAAAAATACTAGCACTAAGGTGATAAACACCTCCACACAAATTACCCTCAGCACTAATCACTTAGGCTTTGTGAGACACAGCACACTGAAATGTTCCTGAAATAATCTTACTCTGCCTTTAGCTTTTTAAAAATAGCCCCCAAAACACGCATAAACGTCAGATGCTGTGAAACAGACCTCCCCTGCTAACTGTTTGTAGCTCTAATTAAACCAGATTTACACAGTTGGGGCATTTGAACGCCTGCTATTATTTGTACTGTTTATAAATGTATGTTGTCAGATGTATATTGATATACCTTTTTATCATAGTATCGGCATTTCTTCTTTTTCATCTGCTATGACGGAAGTGGAAGTTTTCATTATTATGACTGTTAAATTCGTTACAACAGACTGAGCCGCAAGGTTTCAAGGCAAATACATCACTTAAAAATAGCTGGTGGCATGCCTGCTTACGAATACCAGAATGGAACTCTTTTAGTCTCGAGATGATGGGGAATCCTTCAGCAAATTCACTTATCTTTTTCAAAGATGCAATCCACTGAACATGCAGAGCAGAGCAATGGCCTTCATCATTCCTCTTGCAGAAGTACATATTTCACAAGAAGTTGGAGAAACTGTCTTGGCATGTCTGTAAGGATGTGGATGAGGCCCATGCACAGTGTCTAAAGGATAAACGAAAGATGATTGAGTCTCCCTGCCTTGGGCTTGACATTGGTGACCAGGCAAAGCTGGCTTTCTGTGTTATACCAGTGACAGTTACATTCCTTCTAGAGAATATCTGAGCCAGAAGCATGCCACTAAGAGCAGTGGAGGCTGCAGCATCTCCAATCCCAACACTCGTGGTTTATCACCATAGTTATGTTTATGGTTCCTTTTATCTGTCCTGCAGGGTTACGGGTAGTTCTTTTTATTTGGGCTCACAAGTTATACTGGGGATCTGCCTAAGTTTTGAGCTTTTCCTTGCAATAAACAAATTTAAATTCTTATACTGTCTTTTGTCTCCAAGAGCTTGATCTTGAAGTCAAACACTAAGTATTGCAAGATATACAGTGAAAACCCCAAAGCCAGCAGTGGAAAGTGCTTTTATATTTCCTTTCATATTTAGATCAGCTTTATGTTAACTGTAACCATCTCTGTCTCCCACAATTCCTAATTTACACAAATACTTTTTTCCTCCTTCCCTTTTAACCCGAGTTCATACTTACTTGAGGCCATTTTTTCCTTCTAAGTTTTCTAGCCTTATACTCTATGCAATGTTGTGACTGGGTATAGATTCGTACATTTCAGTATGTAGTAGGACTCTCCAGCTTCCTTAATATATGTACCATGGTAAATCTGGCCCTTGTGCTGAGTTTCTTCAATGTTGCTAAATTCAGACCTGATCAGCTAAAAGGTAGTTTAATGCACTCAGTGATGCAGATTTTTGGTTATTGAAGTCAAGCCAAACCAGCACAGAATGCATTATTTAACAGCTTTTGGGAGTTTGTCACATCATTCTGTGATGGACCGCCTGGTGATGACCTTGTTGTCCCAGAAGATAGATCAGCCAATCCCTTATCTGTGTTCTCTGTCTTATTTGCCATCTGAAGTAATGGCTGAAGGGTGCAAGCCTAGCCCAAGCTTGTACTAGAGTACTAGAGTACCACTCTCAGAGTGGTACTGCAGAAGCTGTGGATGTGTGAGGTACGCAAAACTCCTGTACCATTGTATAATTTTTGCTCATTCCTTTGCTGTCATTCAGTAAAGGCCTTTGATCACTGTCACTTTGGCTTCAGTTTAGAGATTGAAAGCCTCTACTCTCTATTGATTTATTTGCATAATACAAGCAGGAACGAAATAAGGACCTGCTTTTCCATTTGCCCTTCTCACAGCTTCCTGCAGCTCAGCAGGAGTTGGTGGGATGTGGACTACCTGTTCTCAGTCTAGCTCCTCCCTGGAGTGGTGCTGCCGTGAATGCGCTTTTCAGACTGAACCTGCAACAGCAGCCAGTGAGTCCCTGACATGCCCATCAAATGATGTCTTTAACCATTCAGAGCTGGTGTAAAGAGCTGTCAAGAAGAAACCATTTTGCAGCATTCTGTCATCAGTTTTATTGGTCCAGCAAAACTATAGGACTCTATCTTTGAAAGCCACCTTGTAGTGTTTGTTTAACTGTTTGCCTCCATACAGACAGAGCGGTCCCCCAGAACACTCACCAAAGGCACAGCCACAGCCTCTGCAACAACTAAACTAGACAAAAGCAGTACTGTTCTCCTCTAACACCTGAAAAATCTATACAAGGAGAGCAAGCTACTAATCCAGAGTTGATTAGGCCAGAACTAGAAATCAAATACAGATTTTTATTTCTTTTTGAGGTCTAGGCTGATGTCTACTAAAAGATACACTCTGCTTTCTTTTTAGGTTGTGTCATGGATTGCACGAACCCTCTCACATCCTTTCTAGCTTGCACTATTGCGAAGCGGTGAATCAATAGGAATATCTCTACAAAACCATTTATTTTGGTTAAGGTTTTAAACTGAGATTTTACTGTTGGTAAAACATTTTTTTTTCTTTTAACTTGCTTCCTACAAGTGGCTGGAACAACCCCAGCATTTTAAGGGATAGCCTGTATTTGACTGTCACATAACAGGACTTCCCTCTAAAACCTGAAATGATGCTCATGTTTTGCTTACAAGCTAATCTGAACTGCAGCAGACAATGTTTAAAAATGGCATTTATTATGACGTTTTGCTAAACAGCAGATGTGTTTTTGCTCAAGCATGTAAATGTCAAGGAGCAGAGCACCTAGCAACCAGTTTGCAAGATATTTTCAGCATGCAAAGAAGGCTTGTGGAGCCTCTTGGCAGATGTACTTCCCTTAGTGCTCAATAACTGTCCCAGCTGCAGCCTCAGGCAGGTAGGCTGTCTTCCTCACCTTTTTTTTTTAATTAGTAATCCACCTAAGGAAATAATATTGCAGTGTGATAGGAGTATACTCCAACAGACGTTTTCTAGCTAGCCCAAGTCTCTGAAAGCCGTTCAGAGACCTTTTATGCAGGGAGGGTGGTGGGCTAACAACCTTGCAATATTAAATCCTCATATCATAAGATGGTCGTGTCTTCTATACTTCTGATCATTTTCTAATTATCCAACCTAAACCTCCACTGCCACAACTTGAGGCCATTTCCTCTTGTCCTATCACTAGTTACTTGGGAGAAGAGACCAACATCTGCCTCCCTACAACCTCCTTTCAGGTAGTTGTAGAGAGCAATGAGGTCTCCCCTCAGCCTTCTCTTCTCAAGACTAAACAATCCCAGTTCCCTCAGCCACTCCTCATAAGACTTGTGCTCCAGACCCCTCACCAGCTTCATTGCCCTTCTCTGGACGGACTCCAGCAACTCAACGTCCTTCTTGTACTGAGGGGCCCAAAACTGCACACAGGAGAATGCTGTGGGAAACGGTATCAAAGGCTTTACTAAAGTGCAGGTAGATAACATCCACAGCCTTCCCATCATCCACTAGGTGTGTCACCTGGTCATAGAAGGACGTCAGGTTGGTCAAGCAGGACCCATGCTGACTAGGCCGGATCCCCTGGTTGTCCTACACATGTCCTTCATGTCCTGCAATGTCATTCATATCCCACTTATATCTTATTGATCTAATTACTAACATGCTGTGTTTTCTGGGAAGCATGTTCTGTTACAGGGAGCAAAATTGGGATTTTTGGCAGTGATTTAAACAGGATCTGTGACTTGCTTTTGAAGGTGCTTCCATTCTTATTGAACTAAATGGGACACAAAGGCACTCAGTCTTCAGATGGCTGTGTTTGAACTCTGTAACCATGGAGAATATTTATATATCTCTCTGCATCTGAGACTCATTCTCATTCTCACTGAGGCTGTTGTTAGCAAGCCCTGACAATGCTTGCAGTAGTCTTAACTTACGCTGAAAATGACCTTTCTTTTGGACTAGGCAAAAAGTATTTCTTAGCCACAAATTCCAGCCTGTCCATGCAAGTTTGGAAGGGAAGCTCTTCTCTTAGTTTTTGTGTAAAAAGAAGAGCTTATGCTTCCCTACCCTGCTGTGAACTAAGTGGTGTGTTCTCTGCAAAGTGGCGCATCCAACGTGTGAATGCCACTATATGAGAGTGCATCGCAATGCATTTAGTATTGTGGCTAAAATAGGAGAAGGTAATATATAAAACCCCATCTCCTCTTCACATTTTTCTATATTTTGTTGTAGGGATTATTCTATGATCCTCCAGATGCGTGACTCATATACATAATACTTAAATGTCCAACACTTGCTTAGTTTCCAAAGCTTCCATTGAGTAAATAGCTGTTAGACTTCTGTGTCGTAATGGATAGAGCTTTGAAAGTATTTTTTAGATATGCTGCAACCATAAGAAGGCTAACACTGAAAATCATACTTGCTCATGGATACTGGCCAAATAAAGATTTAAAGGGGAAATTCAAATGACTGCAACATTCAAAGAAAGATAAGTCTAGCTGAGCCCAAGGGAGCCCAAATACATGTTTGGTACTGTTTCTTCTTCCACCAAAGGAGCTCTGCTGTTCTTTGCAGGAGTACTGAGAATCAACAGATGAAAGTCTGTAACTCTCAGTGGTGCAGTGATGGGAAGGCCTCCATTATTAATCAACCTCCTTAGTTTCTAATCCTGATCTCTATAAAACCACACCTATTTTTTCTCAACATTTACTTCACCTGTCACTAAATTTTACTCTACACAACAGACAACAGAAAATGGCCTCAATCCTGGATGTTGTGCGGTGCTCTGTCATTAAGAGTATGTGAGATGTGAATGAGTCAATAGGATTACTCTGATCTGAGTGTTCAGGATTGGGACAGTGTTCAGTATCTCAAAAGGACAGGTATGTCAGTCAATATCTGTGTGACTGAGAAAGCTTTACCTCTGAGAGGAATGTAGTGAGGTGAAAGCAGCTGGAGCCAGGCGTCCTTATTCAAAGTGGCTGCATAATTTAGTGGTTTGTTGCCTGTGCTGCTTTCTCAACAGCTGTCTGGTTTAAGGTGATATTTTGTTTAGAGCTGTGTACAGATCGTCCAGTCATATGTATCTCAGAGGGATTTTTTTTAAAGAAGGATTACATTTATGGAAGAAAAAAATGTTGCTTCCTTCTCAGCCCCCTTCCTCTCCCTGCCCAAATGAAGTCAGCAGACAGAAAACTGACTTGGTACCAGCTAGAAAACATCATCATTGTTCTGAATACTGACAAAATCTTGTTTCTCAGGAAGCTGCAGCATTTTCCTTCCCTGTTGCAAATCACTTGGTAGGAAGGAGGGTGACAGATCTGATAATTTTGTGGGTCCTGGTCCTCAGCGAGTACTCTGTCCTGGCTCTTACAGCTGTCCCAGTAGCTGAGAGTCTGTCCCAGACATTAGAAACTCTTTATTACCACTGCTTTCAATCAAAATCTTATTAGTTTTCATTTGCAGAGAGGTTGCCCTGATATGGCAAACATCATGAGCTGTATTTTTCAGATGCTGTTACTGCATAGCAGCTGAGTTGGCCAATAGATCTTTAATTTCCTTTTGGCATCCAGCCTGAGGGAACATGCAATGAGCAATTTCCTGAAATACAGTATCAGCAGGAAAGTCATCTTGTTCTGAGCCAGCTATGTGATTTAAGCAGAGGACAGTATGATTTTCGGCTTTGATACTCGAAAACAGAAATTGGAATATAAAATCAGCCGCAGTACTAGGATGTCTGTACTTCACTAGGGGGCATTTCAAGGGATACAACTGATTCCTTATCCTGACATTTTCTTGGAATTTCCTCATACTGTAGCTATCAGTAGGTTGTTTACAAAGTACTGTATAGTCTACCAAACCTGTGCAAATATTTTATTTCATGGTAAGGAGTGACAGTTTAGAAAACAAAAACAAACCAGACAGGATGGTATCATATTTTTTAGTCTTTAGAATCAGCTCCTCCATTATTAATCAACCTTCTTAGTTTCTAATCCTGATCTCTATAAAACCACATCTATTTTTTCTCAACATTTACTTAACCTGTCACTAAATTTTAGTGTTTTTATCTGATTCTTATCTTTGCCACTCTTCCCAGTTGCTAGATTGTTCAAATATCTCAGGTTTCAAAACCATTCCTCACCCTTGATTCTTCCTATTGATATTTTTTAAGTGATGGAAAGCTGCATATTCATTACTTGCGATGCCTTGGATAGTTTTTCAAGATTTCTCCTGAACTAAAGATTTTTGTACAACCTCCTACTCTACCTGCATAACTGTATTTCATAGTTCCCATGGAAATTTCTTTTTTTTTATGTCTGATACCTGTTACTACTGTATTGCCACACTCTTGAGTTCAAATATAGGGCTTGGTTTCCTGCAAGGAGTTTGCACTAACTGCTACTGCCACTTAGCTGTTGTTCTGACCTCCTCCAGCCACTTCTTTCCTTTCAGGCTGTATCTTTGGGGCTGAGACGTGCTGCCCAGGTGAATCCTTAAAGCCCTTATGTGTCAGGGACAGGAATGAAGGTCATTATGATAAAAAATGAGTTATCACTTTGCTGGTTTCATCTGATTTCTGGTTTTGGACTGATAGGTGCTCAGTACATCAGTCCTCGGTCCCTCTCAGCTGGAGTATTTTGACTGTCCATAACGCACAGGATGTTTGGGATACAGAGGCTTCAGTGTAGATTACTTGTCTCCTCCACCTCCTCTCTTTCTCCTCCCCTGTTGGGTTTCCCTCTGTGGTGGCAGTTTCTGGGGATTTTCTACTCCTTTGTCATTGCTTGGGCACCCACCTTGCTTTGAGTTAGGACAAGTTTCATTGTCTTTGCTTGCTTTGCATAAATGCACTTTGCTTTTCTTGATAATCAGCCTTGATCACTGAAGACTCCGTTCTTCATGACTCCTTCTGCTCTGCTCTTATATGTTAGTTCAGATGGTGCCTTCAGTTCCTGTTTTTTTGAAACAATTTTCCAAAGTCTTGTTTGGCTTCCCAAGGCATCTGGCATTTGCAGTCACACAGTGATTGTAAGTGTGTGTGGATGTTGTAGTCTGTCCTCCCTTTTCCCTGGTGAGTCAGTCAACTTCAGCTACATTTGATGGGAATAGTGGAGAAGCTGGACATCTACAAAGAATATGTCAATGAATTTCCTGCAGAGCAGGAAATTGGCTCATGGCAGATATTTTTTGTTCCTTCTTAATCTTGATTCAGGAACACAGGTCTTGCTTGCCTATCTAGTGTTCATCTTTTCCTCTGTCTTATTTTACTTTCTGGGAACTTAATGTCACTTTCTTGAAGGAGACACTATTAGAGCGCTCTCTTTGCTGCTTCCTCATCTTTGCTCATAAATGGCTGACTTACAGATCCTTTTCTATTTGCCAGTGGATTACACACTTTGAAGATGTTCACCAAGCACACTTGTGCAAAGCCTTCATATAGAGAAAGGTGATCTTAGAATTCTTCTTTAGTAACCTTTAATCTGAATTCAATGTGATTTGTCCCTATGCTAGCATCAATCCCTGATGAATGCAGGGATGCACACTAACTTGATGGTCAGTCTATTCAGCTTCATCTGTACTGTCCCTGGCCTCTACCAGGTGTTTCAGAAGTATTTTGATGCACAACTGTATGGTCATAAGTATCATTTTAACCTCAGGCTAGTAACAGTTGACTTGGTCTTTTATATTCCAGAACCTGTAAATGTAAATCTTTTTCTTCATGGAAAGCCTTGGTCCTCCAACACATTAAATTGTTTTTCCTGAGTAATTTTATGGTGACTTGTAAAACGAAGTATCACCAAGCTATATATAAATATATTTGTACTTGTAGCACCTGTAAATGTGTTATCTTATTTTTTTAACCATGAATTTCTACTTAAGGAAGGTAAGTTTTTATTTTATCCTCCTTATTCCTTTGAAGCAGCTGACTTGATTCTTCCATATTTATTTTATATTCTGTGTACACTTTCCAACCCAGAGGTCAACAAGCATCTTTCCTTCATACCTCTTTGTAAAATTTTTGCAAGATTCTAATTATTTTTTATTATTGTCTCTGAATGTTTTTTGAGAAGGGATGTCTAAGTGAACCCAGAACTCAAATTAAGGCAGGTAACTAACTTATATTCTTTCCCTTTCTCCCATTGTAATAGTTTGAGGTTTTATATTTTGCTTTACGTTCTCCTCTCTACCTCCTATCAAGCCAGTTTTATCCAAGCAGTTTGACTGTCCTTGCTGTGTTTTGTTCTCTTATTATTTTGGAAATGGTGGTAACTATTTTAGTTGTTGTTAGTGATTTTGCTTCTTCAAAAGACAGCACGATCTCAGTAAACATGTGGATAGCGCTTCTCTCCATTTAGGATATGGTAGCTACTGACAATAAATGGCAGGCAGTGTGAAAATAAACACACAAAAAAAATCCAGCCTCTCTCTTTGGGTTAGATTTATTTCAGTAGCTGTGACACCTCTTCCAGACAAGGGGAAACCTACCTCCCAGCAGGACCCTAATTGCAAGCCATGAGGGAATAGGGAACAATAAGGGGTTTTGTGCTGCTGACAGTTTCTTTTAAATTTAGCTATTATTTTAAGTACAAATAGAGAATCTGAAGCACTGATGGTAAAAATTCTCTGAGGAGTGGCATAATTGTGTTTTGTTTCTGCTCTTGCAACACAGTCCCTTGTGAGTAAACTTGTCAGATTTTGCTTGATTTTTGTGTATCATTTTGCACATAACTTCTTTTACAGAACTACCTCTGGTCTACAGAACATACTTGCCAAGGGCAACACATAGTTCTTCCAAGACTTTTGCTATTAATATCACCTAGATAGACCACATGCCTTATCTCTCTTTCTCTCAGAATTTCTGGAATTTGACTTGGATCAGGACAAAAATACCATGAGACATAAGTGCCACAAAAATTGTTCAGGAAGCAGAAAAAATGAGACTTGGGAAGCTTTCAGTCCTTTTTCCTACAGCCCAAACTTTGGACACTTAGTTCAGTCTTTCAACATTTGAGGTTTGCTGGAGCTTGCCAGTCATCTTTGAATGTTTTCACATTATACTGTATTACAAAGATGTTGTTTAAAGGGCATTTTTAAAAATGATATTAGAAAATTATAGGATTCCATTAAGTCAATGATCAGAATTAAATTGATGACTAATGTTTATACTTCATTACAAAATTAACACTAAGCTCCAGGCAATAATTACTCATTATTTTGAACAATACAGAACTCTGTTAATTTGTAGCCCTCAGTGCTGGAGTGTGATTCAAGATCAAAGCTGCCCAATGTGAGCTAGCTGGAAAGCTATAACTCTGCTACATATGTGCAGGACAGGGTGAGTGTTTTGTTTTTACCATCATAGCTCTTAATAACCCAAATTTTTTGTGAAATCCTTGAGAGATTAGGAGGAATGATGGAGAGGGTGCCTCTTTCAACACATTACTGAGCCAAAGCCTACCCTACCTGAGGTTTGGTGTTTTTCACTTAAATGTATGCAAAGCAATTACTTTCTAGCACTTGGAATAATTTGTATCCATTTACTGCTGCATGTATTTTAGATAGAGGATGTTCATGAGAAGGTGAGAAGAACTATATATATTGCAAATGTCAGTGAAAGTGTATGTTCCTTTAACCTCTTAGTTTATCACTGTAGCAGCAAGGAAACGAGACATCTGCTTTCTCTGATTCAGAAACATCCATATCACCCACCAACTGAGAGAAATTAGAAGAAAAATAAAAGTGGAAGTTAGGTCTTGCAGTCCCCAGCTCCCAAAATATAATAGCAGCAGTGATGCTATGAAACTTCCTCGTAGAGCAAGCAGTGGTCTCTTCATTTCAGAGAAACTCAAACTGGCCCATGCTCTTTTCTCTTTTGTGTGGTGCAGTATAGTCCTTCTGGAGGTTGTTGTCCTTCCTTCACCTTCGCAGTCAAATCAGCCTGGAAACTGCATTAAAGCTAAGCCAGCCACAGGAGATTTGTGCATAGAGGTATTTCCTCACGGCATCAAACAACTTAGGTCCAAGCCAGTAGAAAATTGAAAGATAGGGTAGAAGAGAAGCAATGATTTGTAAATAGCAATATCTCTCATGAAGTGTTATAGTCGATCAATATGTTTGGCAGTAATAGTTTTAAGCTAAACAATGAGGAATCTCATTTCATATGATCACAAAAAATAAGCATATGAATGTTTAAAATGTATTCTAATGGTGCCCTTCACTTCATGGTACACAAGCTATATGCTCTATTGTACATAAGCTGTGTGGCTGTGATAAGACTTTTTGAGCCTCTTAATGTAACATAATGAAATGCTTGGATTTTGTCTTAGTTTTGCCAAAGAGATTTCCAAGCAGAACTGCGAAAATATATTGAGCAGAAATACTAGTACTGTAAATACTCTATATGAAACATGTAGAAAAAGTACTCTTCAGAGGGCTGCATAGGTGATCAGTTTCTTTACAATAAAAAAAAAATCTGTGAATTTATGTTTTCAAACTAAGGAAAGTTGAAATCTGATTATATTAAAGATCATATCCACAATATACATGCTGTAATGCATTTTCATTGATCATCTATATGATGAGAAGTTTGCAGATAAAACAGTCGCCCTACACCATCTCTGTCTACATGGATTAGCTTAATTCACCACTGCCTGTTTCATCTCTTCAGGAATACAATACTTGCTATGGGAGTAAATGACATTTCTGATAAACCTTGTGTGTTGTGACTTCCATTCAGTCCTTTTTCCTGCAAGTTTTTTTATTCTTCCCTCCTCATTGGTGTACAATTTGCTTAACAACACTGATTTTTCTTTTTATACCACTGTAATTTTGCTTTGTAAATTTTATTGTCCTCCAGTCACTTAATGAAAAAAGCTATTTGGCTTTTTAGTAAGGCTTTGTGTTGTATGTTGATATTGTTCTTGTTTGCCAGATTCTATTTGGCAGAATTATTTTCAACAAGTTTTCCTCATCCTCTCCTGCTGAGTTGAGAACTGTTGCAGAAAAGCTTGAGCTCCAAGGGGTGGTTGTCATTGTCCTCCTCCCTGGTGCACAGACGTGGGACGGTCTCCATACACTCTTCTGAATATTTACCTTATTCATCCAGCTTGCATTACAGCCACCTAAGATTTGCCTTGAATGTCATTAGTTGTATTACTGCTTTTTATATTATTTGCCTTCTCTGTTCTTGATATTTGCCCATGTATTTTTTTTTTTTTTAGTAATTTTTTTCATAGTATGTGCTTTTTCTGTTGTTCCCCTATGGCTGTTTCTTATTTGCTCTTTTGCTGAATCAGAACAAGCCTGCCTGACTGTAGGTCTGTCCTATATGCATAGCTACAGAAGAAACAGGCCATTCTCTTGTTACTGTAATTTTCCTAGTGAAAAGTGAGCTTTGAAAAAAAGAAAAATACTTCTCTTGAAGAATGTGAATTTTGTTTGAAAAGTCAAGTCAACTGCCAAGAAAGTCAAACTCAGTTATTTAAAAATGGATTGTTGGAACTCTTTATGTAAAAAGCTTTGGTTTTGTGGGACATAAAGAAAGTACTTTCCATGTAAGCTTGCTGTGGGGATTGGTTCCTCACAATGTGAGGCACTGTAGGTGAATGGACCGGACATTTCATACTTTCAAGAAAGATTTGAAATTTTGCATAGTCTAACTGGATGATAAGTAAGGGCATGGGATTGTATTTCATAATGTGAGGTGGACTCGTAACAGCTGCAGACCTATTGATATGTGCTTCTGGGGGTGCGTGCTTCTGCTGTTTCCAAGGGCAGTGATCCAAGTCAAGCTCCCATTCGAGTCTGTGGGTCAGATCCTGAGCTGATGGAAATGGCTGCATGTCAATGGAGACATCTCCACCTGACTTGAAGATCTAGATTCAGGCTTTTTGTCAACATTTTGCATTGAAGCACAGTTATAAGATGCGTTAAACCTATGGTCTCCCATATCATATTCTGGGGATGGGTGATACTCTAGTACATAACCTAATTCAAAAGCAGTTTGAAAGACTTTTTTTCCCTCTTTGATTTGATGACACTTTCAGAAGTGCAGCACAAGAAATTGAACACCATAAGGAAAGACTGTTCATACAACTCTAGTTCCTTAACTGCAAAAGGAGTTGCAAAAGGGAAAGTCTCAAAGAGGTGGCAAAAAGCAAATCTCAAAGAACTGCTAAAAAAGTGTGTAACTCTCCTGGGAGGTGAATGGAAAGAAGCTCACCCATTTCCTGGTGAAAGTTTCGAGTTTGTTGCTTTGGTGCAAACCTTGCAGCATTTCTGCACGGCACATAGATAGATATTTTTCTTTATGCCCATCTGTCTTCATGTTTAATTTTGGTTTGCATTAGATCAGGAAAGACTTACAAAGGATGAGATAACTTAAATGACCATGTTTGTTGTAATTCCACCGTAAAATACCTAGATATTTTCAGTGCAAACATCACAATAGTTAGTACAGTTTTATTGAATTCCAGTTCACAGTCTCTGTTCAAACTTTGGAAAACAAATGAAACTGGAATTATTTTAGAGTTCTTAATTCTTTTTCTATGTTAGAGGTATTATATTTGGTATTCTGGATCAGTCCAGAAGTTGATCCAGCCTAGTAAATAGTCTCAAATAGTAATTACTTGGGGAAAAAAGTCAGGAAAGAAGTATGTGAAACTGTGTGTGCCTAAAATATTTTTCCACGTGTATTTCTTTTTAGCTCTAGGTAATCTGTTGAGTACTATGTTCCAGACTGGGTGACTGTGGACAGGCCATCCTGATTAACATCCACCAA
Source organism: Ardeotis arabs (assembly GCA_011801015.1). Lineage (NCBI taxonomy): Eukaryota > Metazoa > Chordata > Aves > Otidiformes > Otididae > Ardeotis > Ardeotis arabs. The sequence goes on along the minus strand of JAAGAY010134738.1, from coordinate 3,007 downwards.
CGATGAATGAGTCTAATTTCTGCTTTAACCTATTGATAATTTGGCTTCCACAACAGAATGTTGTGGAGAGCTTTGGAATTAAACTAAGCATTGCATAGGGGAGAAAAAGATATTGTTTGTTTTCAGCACACATCTTGAGTCAAAGCACAAGAAATGTAAGCCTCTCAAACCTCTCAAACAAAACATTTTGTGCTTAGGCTGAACCGTCCTAATGCTAAAGTTTCATATCTGGTTATGAAGGGCTTAAAACTGGTGGTTTTCTGGTAGTACCAGTAACTGGTGATATCTAAACCTAGGGCCTGCATTCATGCTTTAAATATTGTATTTGTTTTTTGCTAATTAGCTTTTACATTTTAAATATGCCTGCTCTTGTAAAGGAGAGTACTCTGTTATGGCAGCAGAGGGATCCTGTGCTGTCTTGTGGAGTTCTCAAGAGAAATCTTCAGGAGGTTGGTTGTGTATCTGAAAATGCTTGCGCCAAATAGTAAAAAGCAATTAAAGATTTCTAGCAAGTCATGCCATCCATTATGCAAGAATTACTGTTTAATTTTGCATCATTTTTTGTTCTACCGGGTTTGCGTTCTGTCCTCAGAAATATCTGCTCTGGTTTAAATAAAGAAGAGGGAGTGCGAAGTAAGTCCGGTATCTCCTTCGGGTGCTGTTTGATAGATGGTACAGATTCTGTGTGTTTATCTCTAGGGAATGGTGGCTGATGGTGAAAAACAAGAGCACGTCTCAGGAAAAATTGCATGCAGTGGGTCATTGATATATTCTTTGTACACAGCCATTTGATTACAGTTGCTACTGTAATAGAGTATAATAAGATAGAGAACCCAATTAACAGTCCACCAGGAGTGGTGATGATGACCTTTGTGTACTGCCAGGGTGAACTTATATCAGGATTTAGTTAGGCTGGAGGCTACTGCATTTACTCAATATTTTCCCTTGGTGGCAAGAGAAGCAATGTGAAAACCAAAAGAAAGCATGACTGAAGGAAGAGCTGCAGAGGATGGATAGGCTCAATTCAATTTAATTTTGCTTGACAATTTACTTTATAGTTAGAGATCTTTTTTACCTAAACCCCAAATGACTCCATAGGAATAAGCAAGTATGTTACTAATTTAAAAAAAAAAAGCCACAATCAAACTTCAAAGTAACTTGTAATGGCTCAGTTCTGTTGTTTCTAGATGCCCTTGAAGTCACAAATCTCTAGTAAGGAACAATATGTTATTTTCTGTAAAGATATATTTGCCTACTTACCTGAATTGAGGTTTTGATACACTTAGTTCACACAGATGCAGACGTTTACAATGTTTGTTTATCTACTACCTCACTGATATTTTTTAGTCAAGATTGTATTTGCTAAGCACGAATTCAGACTGTTGTTTTCCTAAAATGAATTATTCTATTTCAAGAGATGGGCAGGTCTCAGTACAACTGAAGGTACTTTTCAGCATGGAGTAGAGCTATGTGTTTGGAAACAGTCATGCTGGTGATTATTTTGGAAAGTCACGCAACTCTGTATTTCAAGTGGGACAGTGTGTCTTGTAACTGAGAAAATACAGCAAGTTCTGGGCTGTCTCTCTGCTGTTTGTTACTTATCAGAGACGTGATATTGTGTCTACCATAATTAGGGGATGTAACAACAGCAGTCCTAGCACTCAAACTGGCTTTGGTAGCTTGTGACCTTCCCACTAACAGATTTCAGAGTTCATATGACCTTCTTGCTGGTTGCAGCATTGTCAAAATTGTATAAATCACAGACAGCTTTTGTTTCATGGCAGGATGAGCTGTTTAACGTGAAACAGACAATTGTGTTGTCTTGAGGAGGAGAGGAGGTCCTCAGTATTTACTGTGGAAGTGCATCTATGGCTAACAGGGGATTTCCCAATGCACCACCTGTTTCGCACTTGTCAGCTGTAGATATTCACACCCTCACAAAGGAAGAAGCCAAAAATACTTAATTTACATATAGGCAGATGAAGGCTAGTAAAGAAGAATCGTTATTGCCCCATTTCACCTTGGGGGTGAAAGTATGCAAGTATGCAAGTATGATCAGTATGCAAGCCTGATCCCCTTGCAGAACTGCATGGAAGTCCTGCTGTAGAATTCAGAATGAAACTTTGAATTAACTAGAAACTTATCCTTCCCCTGCATCTTCAGTTTGCTGATTTTACGCTCTGTGCCATTGTTCTCTGACAAACCCAAGGCCAGCCTGATCTTGGAAAACGCAAGTATTAAGGCTTTAAGTTGAAAGTGTAAATTTTAAAATGCCAAAATAAAGCTACTTTTGCATTTTTGATAGTTTGACAAAGCTGTAACCAACTGAAAACAGCATCTTATAATGGGAAATGTTGGTGAATTCTACTTGCAGTAATTATAAACTGGATTGTATATGGTCCCTTGTACAAATAACAGTAATAGGATTAAAGAACAAACCTACAATGGTCTCTTTATAGTGACTGAAAAATCCTACTGGCTTCAGGAATTATGTTAGCCCATGGAATCCATGCAAGGACTAGAACACCAGAAATGGTGATCTCATCCTTTTTTCATTTCCATTACTTCTGTCTCTTACCTACAGCAATGTTTGTAGCTGCTTTCTCACACTGGCCGGAGATGTACATTCTCTTTGCCATGCCCTGGAGCTTTCAGCATTGCTCAATGTGAGCTTTTAGTTAGGATTTTTTTCCCTTTTTTTTGGCAGTCAGTTTTCCCATTGTTAAATCCTGAGCGCTCTGGCGCTCTCAGTCATTTCAGTGTAATTTATTCATGTTCACTTTGTTTTTCCTCCATGGAAAATTAAAAGATGCTCTAACATGTCCATTACTCTATAGTATTGTGTCCAATAAGCCTCCTCTCCACTGGGACCTTTGGTACAGCCACATCTAAGAGATACTTGCTTACTTCAATTTTACTGCTCTCTTGTGAAGCTATGCTGTGTTTCTGCAGGTAGTGCTCTCATTTGGACTGCAGAAATATTGCTTGTGTTGTCCTTTTTGCTCAG
>JAAGAY010134737.1:0-49997 GCA_011801015.1 Ardeotis arabs | reverse complement strand
AAAAAAAAAAAAAAAAAAAAAAGAAAGGAAAACAGAGTTAAAAGCGTAGCACATCTTTCAGCCCTTTTAAATCAGCTTGGTTCACACTGTCATACACAGGCACTGGCCCACAGGGCATAGTCTGAAAGCAGACAACACACTGTCCTCCTGGCTTTGTCAGAGCTACACGCAAGTGCAGCAACCCACCCACGTGCTACACATTGTAAGACAAGGAACTTAAGAACAGTTGCAGCCTTGCCAATGGTCAGATCCTTCCAGATTATCTCCAGGACGTGTATATGGTTATGGTCACAAAAGTACATAACTACATCTAAGCCTATCCACAGAGAGCGCATCATCAGACACTAATAAGAAAAACGCAAAAGTGATTTAGATTCATCATAAATTAAAGATACAGGAAATAGGAACTGCACCTATAGCCAAGTCTGTAAGTTAGGCACCAATATAAACTGATGGATTTCCAAAAACACCACCAAGACCTTCCACTTCATACTTTATAGAACAGTTTTGACTTCAAATAAGCGTGTGTGTATAGATACTTTTTTTTTTTTTTTACCAGCTGTTCCCAGAAAACTTACAAAGTAAGTGCAATTAAAGGCCATGCCAGACCTACAGCACTGTGAAACTGGTAAACAACTCTGGCTACTTATTACAGTCCCTGATCTACTATCACCTCATTGCCTTTTCAGTCATAACGTTCATTCCATCAACTGCGTAACTGGAAAAGTTTGTAAGAACAAAGCTTTTGGTAAAAATATTTGTGATTTATTTTCTGTCATACATATAATTCCCTACATAATCATTATCTCAAACTAGGATATCACAGTAAGTGTCTAAGTGTTTGTATATATTTGTGACTTAACAGTGGCTACTTTCTTTATAATTTTATTTTTTAAAAAAATCAGTAATTAGAAAAAAAAAAATCAGCTGGTACTGTGGTTTGAGTCTAGCTGATCTTTAATATTTTTTAAAGTCTGTCCTGGGAATTTTTTTAACATTTTAAACAACACATTTACTGCAATGCTGCTCCAAGATTTACAAAAAAAAAACATGAAGTGAATAAAAAGTGAAATGAGGTAATTATATGTAAATGGAACTTTCCAATAATCAGTTCATGGAACTAAGATCAAAACCAAAATCAAGACCATTACATGAACACACAAACTAGCTCAGCTTCTTTAACTGAGATTTCTTCAAAGAGCCACAAACATGTTCTAGAAATTAAAATATGTTTATGTTGCTTTAGTAGGAGCTGGCATTGTAGTCAGATGCTCTGGGGCCTAAATTCGTATTTGAAGTCAAAAGACATTCTCCTAATGACAGCTGAACCAAGGCCTTTGGGTATTCAGTGAAACCTCCTGAATGGAAAGCTAGGGACAGCAGAGACACGGGAGCTCGTGCCAAGCAACGAGAGAAAATGCCACGCACATACACAGACTTAAAAGTTGCTCTAACACTGGGATGCCACAGTTTGAGGTAGAAAATACCTTCTTCCCATTGGACGAGAATATGATAGGTGACCAAAAAGGAACAAGTATTTGCGAACTGATATTCTAAAAACGTGAATAGTCAACTATACCCACAAAACTTCCATCCACTCTCCTAACTTTAACTTGGTCCCTCAAAAAAGCAGCAGCACAATGCATAACTTCAAAATGCCATGCAACCTTCTCTCTTGTCAGTACAGGTGTACGTACATAAGCTCCCAAACTCCAGCTTTTCATAAAACAAATATACATAAAGTGAGTTATTTCAGACTTGCAGTTTTTATTTTAATTTCCTAATTTCTATTCTTTTGTCATTCTTTCATTTTATACATCATAGTCTTCTTTATGGGGACACAAGATTGGAATCACAAACGCACACTTCTAAACATGCACACATTTTAGTAAAGAAGAACAAATTTAATTATTAGCTGCCTAAATAAATAAAACAGTTACAGAAGTTTGCCTACATATAAAGTAACTTGTATTTAATATTCATTAATGTCTCTCTAAACAACACATCAATAAAAGAAATCTATTCTTCCTTTTTTCGTAAATATATTTATTTAGTATTCCTTACAGTGTCCTTTCTGAATCTGTGCAGACCACCAGGCCCACAAATACTGTTTTAGCTTTTTACAGAAATGGTTTTATTTCCAGCTGGATTGATTGCTTTCCCATATCTAGCTATTTTAGTGTGTTCCTCAGAGACACTGAGTGGCTTCACTGACAGTGAAATATGCTAAACAAATGACATGTCACTGAGTAAATTAGCATCTACTCTCTGATCAGCTGGGTCATGTTTTCTTTTCAAAATCCATGGCCTCTTGATAGAAAATAATGAGTATTTGATGGGCCTTATTAGAAAAATCAATATATCGATGCCCATGTCTGAAGCATCTGCATAATAATAGATTCTGTTAACCCATTAAGGAGAAAATTAAGATGTGTTTATACATTATTAATTTACCATGAGCAGAGACAATTTATTCACTATCTTTCTCAAGACTTTAGCAAAAATAAAAGAAATTGTAATGTCAGTATTTAATGACATAAATTAAAAGGTTATTCAATTTTTTGCCAGCTAAATGGCACAATTCCACCAATGTGAAAAATACAAACACACCAACGATACTCTTAAAAATAAGACTATTAAAGCACCTGCTATAAATACTGCATTACTTACCAAAAAACTTCCAAAAGCGGAATTAAATATAGCAGCTGCCTGAAGAGAGAAAAAGATAAATATCACCAATGGTAAAATAGCTATAGTACAAGAATAAAGTGTTATTCCCCCGCCCAACAAGCTATTAGATTCTCCAAATACACACATACACAGAGACCATTAGGCAGTTAGCCACTGCTTTAAAAATTGCCAGTGGCCTGTAACTTATGAAGACTGATAGGTTCTAGTTTATGCATTCATGAATAATGTGCTGAAATGGACAAAAAGAGGAGGAAACGAAAATCCTTGCCGATAGACTTAAGAGGAATATCCACAAGATTGAGGAATATTACACAGAAGCTTGGTCTCAGTGCTTTTGGTCTAATTTGCCAGAAACATTTTAACATATTGACATATTAATTTTAAAAAAAATGTAAACCAATTTAACTAAACCACTGCATTTTCACAGACTTTTAACAATTTTTAATGCAATATTAACCAGGCAAGCAAACTAATTTAATTGTTCATCATAATGAAGTATTGACAAATTCAGAAGTTTCTGTAGTTTGACCAACACATTTAAAATAGGAACAACAAAAAAAACCCAAATGTTTAGTCATTACATTTTACTCCATAGCCTTTCAAAATAAGAAAACAAACAATTTTGATAATGACTTTAGAAGTGTTTGTGCTTACCTAAATATCCAGGAAATATAAAGATAGCAGTATTACTTCTTAACACTAACTCATTAAATTCCAGGAAGTTAAAACTTGAATCTTGAATAGCTTTTCCCAATTACCAAGAAAGAACAAACTCTTGTATGGCAGCCAGTCTGATGATGAAAAGCCACACAGCAAAGGTAAGAGGAAAGGGAGGAGGGAAATCTACCGTTTACATGAAGACTTAGAGTAGAGTCAAATTAATCACCCTGGACACTTCCAGCCACAGATTAATAACAAGTGGATGCTAGTGAGTTTAGCAAGTTTGAATAAAGTCCAAAATCAGGGTAGGAGCTGTAGCTGAACCTGCCTTCTGCTCCATAAGAGGATGCTATGAAAATGAATGGGTAATGAGATCCTTGGCTCTAGAGAGCTTAGCTTTCTTATTCAAGTTCATAATTAATTCAAAGCTTTGATAATTTCATTAGATTCCTCCTCTGCTGGCCCTATCAATAAAAGATGGCACTGGACCACAGCTCCTCAGCGGCCCAAATGCAAAAACAAATGCAGACAGGGAAACCTTTGCTGACTTGCTTACTAACAGGGACAATGGCATATGGCACTCCATGTTGCGGAGGGAGCATCTGAATGGATACAGCTAAATAAAACATTATAGTTGACAGTTGTAAACTACAGTAACATATTTTAACACCTCTTCCTCATCAGCATTCCTTTTTTGAATATAAAAAAAAGAGGCACAAGTCCAAACAGCTCCTCTTGCCAGAGATCACAGCTGAAAGCAAGAGTGAGTACTACTTAAAACAATTCTTCAACAAGTGTGAATTAAATCAGGATTTTGTACTTGTATTTGAAGCTGTACAGCTGATACTTTCATGTGGCAAAAGAAAGAAACATTACACCCATGCACAAAAACCTACTGCAAGGGACCAGTTTCAATACAGGAGTTGTCCTTCTAGCTATATCTTTTGTGAACATATCCCTTTTAAGGTTACTATTATCATTATTTTTAAAAACTTATCAGGTTTATCAAGTCTCCTTGGTATTTGTTGGACATGTGCCATTCTTTTACACAGACTGATTGTATTTGATCACTTAAATCTGATAAAGATGCAGAAAGGTCCCCTTTATTACAGCCTGCCTCTAAATCCAGGAAGGAGGATACAGACTTCCATTTTTATGCACACTTAAAGATCTCTTCCTTGGAAAACAGTCTTCACTACACAAAATAGTGTAAATCAACTGTTAAGATCTGAAAGACAGAAGCATATGGGCTCCTCTTCCGCACCAGAAGGCTGGGAGGAAACTTAATGGTCCCCTCCCTCCCCATGCAGATTTTGTGTGCAGCGCGACAGCTACATTTCTGTTTGCTACCAAGAACCATATCACCCGTCCTCTTCAGGAAAGCTAGTGAAGTCCACAAAAAATGGACTGAGAACATAAAAAGTAGCCCTTCCCTACCTAACATGCTTACCTTACCTCCTTGTCTTAAAAATATCCGGTCCTACCAGCAGCTGGGTTCAGGCCAGGCTCTGCTTACAGAGTAGGTGAGCCTACCAGACCACATCTAGTGATGCAAGAGAAATAACTCCAGTGCCAGACAGCCCTCAACCAATTTCCCGGTCATTTCAACAATGCACAAAGAACAAAGCAGTAGTTGGCAAGAACCAACACACTTAGGAGGACACGGTGCATCTAGTTTTAGCCACATCAGTGGCTACCAATCCCGATTTGAGAATCATCTAAAGACATGAAATTTTTTTACTGAAAATATCCTGCAATTCCACTTTCAGAAGAAATTCTGTACCTGGAAAGAAGAGAAATTAGATGGTTCTGGTGGTATGTATTTCGATCATCAACAAACTTCTTTTCTTTCTTACTTCCTGATCTATCAGGAAGATTTCAGAGTTGCTTTTTTTTTTTTTTTAATATTTGCAAGCATGTAATAGGTACTAAGACAACAATCTTAGACAAATTTTACACTTCAGATTTTCAGCCAGTCATGTGCAAAAGTCATAATTCAGGACTGGTCCAGGGGTACACCAGTTTGTAATTTTTATCCTTCTCTCCAAAGTGTCAGAAATCACCCATGGCAGATGATTAAACACTCATTACAGGCAAAAGAAGAAAAAAAAAAATTAGGAAGACCACAAATTAAGCTATAATCATTCAGATTAATTGCCTCAGTGAGGGAGGGCTTACACATGTCGATTACTCTATCTGCAGTTTTCTTTATAAGCATTTCTCTTGCAAATAAACTCAGAAGTAAATTTTTCTCATACCCACAAACCTGGGGCTTGTATTTGTTATTCCGGCTCAGCTTAAATAAACTGGTAGTAAACTGAATCAACTACTCCAATTTTTAATTAAACGTACCTAGTAGTATGACCCTGTAGAATTTAAACACTTTGTGCTTCCAACTCCCTTCGATCAAGAGGGATAATATTGCCTACATACCTCACAGGGCATTGTCAAAATTAATTTATTGCTTAAAAAGCACTCTGAGATCCTTAGAGGGATGATACGAACAAACATTAGTGCTGACACATGATACAGCTAGGCTCTTCATTTCCTATTTGAAACATTTATTAGTCACTATTATTGTATAACTTTTTTTTAGTGTTTGCTCCTTTTGTGCTTCAACAGATGTCAGGCTATCTGCAGTCAGCTTGAACTAAACAGTAACACATGGAAACATTTAGATGTCCTTATAATACTCCAGGTTCAGATTTGCATCTGTTTGCAAACTGTTCATTGCACTTACCATTAATACAAGTGGAGTTCTCTATAAAATCAATGGTAAGATCCTTTCAGAAGATATGCATAGCCATGTGTTGAAATGCAAGGTCTCATCACATTCAAAAGCAGCAGTAGTAGCAATCAGACCAATTATTCAAGTTTACAACAACTCAGAGACAACAAAGACTGACAGTCACTGCCAGTACTCTTAACAGACCTAGTACAGAAGAGCATGTACAACTCCACTTGAGTTTAAAATAGTAGACACTAGCTCCACTAAACAACAAATTTATTCATTATTAAGCAGGTACAATTTCAGTAAACTCAGTATAGCAGTGTGCTTGAGGCAACTCTCTCACTCTTGCTGGTCTGCATTGCCAGGGAGGATTGGCCGGGCTGAAGCGCTTTCAAGTGAGAAGTAACCAGTCCACCTCTGAAGAAAACCTATCTGGCAGGACCCGGCAGAAACATTCCTCTTCCCATACCTGAGCCTAGCACAAAGCTTCAGCCCTTCACCTCCCACCTTATCCTGGAATATACCTAGAGAAAACACTGCTAAGATTTGTAACAGTGACAGCAACCAGATCCAAGACAGTCCTCATAGCAACAAAGGCTAGCTAAAGACAGAAGGAAAAGGCAAAGCCCCAAACCAAGGGGCTGAGCACATCCCCACGGGCGGGCACCCAAATCCAGCAGCAAGTACACGAAGCATTCAAGTACATGTGACTGGGCAGCAAATCAAGCAAGCATGCTAAGATTTTGATAGCATTAAATACAGAATACATTCTGAACTCTGTTCCATTTCCTTTTATTTTGATATCAAACTAAACTATCCCGGAATTTATTAGACTAGATATCTTTTGATAATAATGTAGTAGGACTGCGTTAAAGAAGAGGAAAAGATACACCAGCAACACTTGGAACACCTGGGTCAAAATCCAGCATTTTATCATTATTGGCAGGATTCCAATGAAATATGCACAACTCAACTGGAACTACAATTTCTTTTACTGCAGTCACAGGGAAAGAAACCATATAAAAAAGTAAAAGGCTTTTTTTTTCCAATACTTTTATATTTTTTTAACATTAAACAGTTGATTCTTGAGTGTCATTCAGCAGCCTTTAGGGAGGTAACCTTCCTAACTGTACTTAACCCTACACTTACCCAGGACCCGCGTCCCCCAGGCATCCCACAGCTGGAGAGCACATGCTATGCACACTAGGACCTGTCTGGCCCCAAGTTATCCCCACTCTGTGGAAAGGACATTCCAGGGCCAAGGCCACAGATGCAGAGTAAAGAAACTAAACTGCCTCAAAACATCTCAGAAGGAAGCAGCTTGGGCATCATACAAAGCTGCCTTGTATACACCCACAATTACCTGCTGCTGAACTCTTATCATTTTCAGACACGTACTAGTGGGATATACAGCTGAAGTACCAGGCATAAGAATAAATATCCTATTCAACACATACGGCACAATGAAGAAGAGAGAAAACCCCAGAAAAGTAGAAAAGATCTGGAGAAAGACAAAGACTGTAGCAGTACTACTGCAGTAGAGAACAGAGAACACAATGTAGTAGTATAACATTTCACAGTGTCCATGTTATTAATGTAAAATTTAATAGATCCACATCTCCTGTTTGACAAGGAGAAGAAAGGAAAAAAAAGGGAGAAAAAAGACTTAAAGTGATGGAAACTGTTTGACCAAACAGGACAGAAAAGGAAATTTTATCTACCCAAAGAGATCAGTGTAGTTCGAGAAGGTGGAGGAAGAAGGCAGGACGTCAGAAGTAGCTTGAATGAGTCGGCAGAGTCCCTTTAAACAACTCCTTCAATCTCCTATTTAAAAATAAAATCTCATGTGAGTGTTACCGCAGCTCATGTCTTAACTGCTGTTTCCATTAATAAGATGTTACAGCTCTGCAGAAAGCTATTTGCCACAGCACTGTTACTGCAAACAGAATATAAATATACCTAATAAGGTTTAATCTCTGTTGCTGTTCATAACTATTCATCTGAGTTCAGACAGGAAAAAAATATATATATTCAAGTTCCTGGTTTTGAGCACCAAATTGAATCAGGTGTCCTCTTCTCTTAAGAAAATTAAGTTGCTTTTGTGCAAGAGTGTTTTAATGAGAACAGAGCCTGCCGACATTGATAAATGGGAATGACACCAGAGAGAGCATGTAAGCAGGACAATATGTGCACGTTACAGTCTTACAGGCTATTTTTCACTGACTATCCTGAACGACTTTGCTGTTTCTTAAGGGGCCTATTAATCTCAAATTTAGTTATTACACAACGTTTATTTGAACATATATTCTGTGGATGATGACAGTTAATAAAGGAAATCTTTTACAAGCTGTATTTTTACATATTGTTCCAACTGCAGCTCCCAGTCATTCTACTGTATCGATGGAATAACCTAGTTATGATGCAGCTTTAAAAAAGGCACATATATTCAGATTCTTTTCTAAGCATATGGGGACTCTTAAATAACAGTTAAAATGCATATAAAAATCCTGCTACAGCATGGCAAAAATAAAAGAGGTAGTGTTAACTGCTCCACAAAATCTCCAGCTGCACAGTTGCCCCCTCAAAGGCAAAGCACGTGCCTTTTTCACACTCCAGCATCACCTCTGAGAAACAAGTAGGGCCTAAATTTGACCCTTGGAGATGTATATACACTCCATATTGAATTCAACAGAAGTTGCAGTAGGCATCTTACACATGAGTTTGGCCTCATGTGTTGTATGTGTGATAGGGCACCTCAACAGTGGTATTTCATTAAACCAAAAAAAAAAAAACAAACCCAAAAAAACCCCAAAAAACCACCAACCAAAGAAATTAAAAAAAAAAAAACCAATAAAAACCAAAACAATACATAACCAACCAAATATTAGACTTTGGAGATAACTTAATTTTGAGTCCACAGAAATCTTACCAAAATGTGAACTGATGTTCAAAAAATGTCTTAAAAAAATTAATTACTCTAATTTTTTTAATGGAGTGTAACAGTACACAACCTCATACTCTTAAAAAAAAAATTAAGAAAAAGGAAAAACCACACAACACCAAGAAATTCACCTCCACAAAAAAACCTCTACACCTACCAACCAAATCCCAAAATACCAACAGGAAAAACACACCAAGATATGGAGCAGATTATGTTTTTAATCACTGTCACATTCCCTGTGGTCCAACACAATTTGTTGACTGTGAAAAAGACATCACCTAATCCCCACCCCTAGAGTTGTGCTGATAATATGAAAACATTTCTTTATTTCAACAATGTTCAATAATCATCAGTTTTATGGAAATGATGCTGAAAAGGCACTAGAAAATAAAAACAGAATAACCAATATGTTGTTTTGTTCACATTTCAGCAGGGGAACATCATCCAGAGAACGACGTTCTCTAAAACACCTCATTGAGCCGCGGATCCAAAGCTGCCCCCACTACAGGTTTGTTGCAGGTTGGCTGAGGTTGCTGTCACCTGAGTACAAGTTTGTGCTGCTTCAGCCGGGCTCAGCATTCTGCCTCAAGCAGCACATGGAAACAAGCTAGAGGCTCTGCTGGCAGAGTTATTGCCTCCTACCAGCCAAGTTCTTCTGTTGAAAATCAGCCTTTCACTTCCCCTCATAACCATCACCGCCTGTTGGTAATAATATTTACAAATACAAAACCATCCATCAAAAGGATGTCAAAAGGCCGGCTTTTTAGATGGACTTATTTAGTGTATTTGGTGCTCTCCATTGAAGCATCTCTATATTTCACCAGTAGTTTCAGCAATACTGAGATAGAGAAAGGAAACTATCCTACTTTCCTTCCTTTCATCAGAAATGGTAACTTCTCTGTACTGTGAGCAAGTAGCATGAGTCAAGGGAGTTCTAGAGAGTCACCGTGGTATTTCTCCTTCAAAGGCAGTAGGAGATGAAGACCGAAAACCAGGAGTGTATATACATTAAAAGTTTTTTTTCCAGAGAGTAAAACCAGAATGTAAACATTTGTTAACAATTCAAACGCGAAACATCAAGCATTCAGATCTCAGCAACATTTATGTGTCAGTCTGCAAATTTCCACCAGTACTAATATACAGATTAGTAACAGGCAGTCCACGTTAAGTAAAGGTTGGAAAGCAACACTGTCCTGTATGGCTGGATCATTTTACTTCAGATTACTTGTATAACCAAGCAGAATGAAAACCAAAGCCTTCATCATCAGTATCAGAAAAATCACATGAAGGAAGTCGAGAGGGAAGAACCTCCATCATAAGTCTGAATGTCCACCTCCACACTGAAAGAACCAAGACTTGGTCCCCTTGGGTACAGAAGGGATTAAAAGCTCCATGAAACACAGTGCCTGACTAGCCCAGGCTATCAGCTGTACAACACTGAGCTGCTTTGCCCATAGTTTCTTTGCTTTATCCTAAATGCCACAGATCCACCTATACCAGATGCTTCTGGGGCTGTGTAGCATACAAAACAGGTGCAATGCTCACAAGGCTTACCAGGGCAAAGGGTCTATCTAGGCCCCATCCAGAAACACAAATGTAGGCAACACGCAGCTTTTGCAATCTCAGGTGTATCCCTTCAGGATACCAACGTGAAGAGAGATTTCCTCCTTCTAACAACTGTGGTCCGTTTCCTTTCAACAATGAGCAGGGCTGTCAGCAGAGACAGCCAGCAATACTCTCACCTCATCTTTGTGTGAAGTAGCCTTCAGCAGCCATTCCCCAAGGCCAGTGGTACCCTGAAGCCGTAGCTTAACCTTCCCGTCCCACCGTCTGCTGCAGTACAAAACACAGTCACGCTCATAAGACACAGTGCCTTCCAGTGTTGGTTTCTGCGTCACAAACCCCAATGGAGCAATAACCTGAACATCTACGGTGGACTTTTGAATACCAACATGAATGAACAGAGGCAGTTTCTCTTTTTCTCTCCTCTACTTAAAAATTATAAATGCAAATATTAAGATTACTGCCCAGTGCCAGTGTAAACATTCAAGCAAGCAGTGATTTAAAGCTGACAAACTCATAACAACACATGCTTTCTCTTACTGAGCACATACATGCATAATGATCCACAAACTGCATGCTCTAGCGTCTGACCTGCTCCTCCACGAACTTCATACAGCTCTGCCATGACAGAAAGCTCTGGGTTCCTGGGAAGGCATATAGCCATAATTTTTGTATATATTTTTCCCCAAATGGAAAGCCTATTTCCATAATTTTCCCAGGCATGGGGAAACAGAAGGTAACTTCTCCCTTCTACCTATGTACTGTAAAATATAAGCCTCAGCAGCCATACACTTCACCTGTGAAACAGACTATGTAACAAAATCAGAGGGCAAAAAGGAAAGAATCTACTGATACTTGGCATGAAAACTACCTACAAACCTTATGCACATCATTTATTTGTCAGTGACTCAAGGCTTATCACCTTAGCAGTAAAGACACTGATTTCTTGCACCATAACAAATGGACTGCTGAACAATGATTTAATAAAGGAGGCACAGCTGAAGAGCGGTATACAAGTAATTGCCAACCTGATCTTCTCTTATGGTCAAACACTTCATAACTGTAAGTGACTTTCTTAAAAAAAAAAAAAAAATTATTGTAAAAAGGTATCCTCCAAAGGATACAGAGCAATAACAACCTCCCAAATATACTTTTATTTAAGTTCACATTTTCTGAGATCTTAAGCTGTGATAAAAACACTTAAAGGTCTTGTCCCCTGATTCTCCTGGAGACACATCATCCATAACATGATTAGAGGTCTAGTTAAACAATGCATCCCACAACTCCAAAGAGTATTACTTCCCTGCTGAAGTGAAATGAAAGCACAAGGCCACTTTTTAAAAGGTGCCCTTTGCATTAACTGTAAGGCTGTGCCTGCACCAGTATTTTTCTATAAATATCCCAACTGTCATATTGCTTTCTAGGCAGTGAATAGCAGAACCAGACGTTTTAACTGCTATGCCATCCAAACCAGCCCAGAACAGCATTGTCATTAAAGTCCCTGTCACTACTACCACTGGGAACAGTCTCACTATCAGCAGTGCAATGCCAGGAGATGGGAAATAAAACACTAGTGCAAGGAATGGCTGGAGTACTAGCTTTTTTTTTTTTCAAAATTTTAATCTCATCAACAAATGTTTGTCCATATCTCAAAGAAGGGGGGGGGGGGGGGGGGGTTAGCCCAAAGGTTAGGCTTTACTGTAAGTCAGTATTGTATGGTACTGGAAATTCCCTTTTTATGAGCCCAGCCAAAGCTCTGCATGGTGCAACACTGAGGCAGAGGTAGATAGAGAAGGAAAAAAAAAGTAGCATACTATAAGGAAGAGACCAGCACTATAGCCATTGCCAGAAGGTGGAAAAGGAACAATCTTGATGCACACAACTGTATTCTTTTAAATGCTGCTCAGATACTTCTATCATCTAAATTAACAATTCATGTAAGTGTAACTAAAAGTTACCTACACACAGAGTGAGAAAGTGCATAAATGTGTATCTTTACATATTACTTATTCCCAAAATTTGCCCAAGAATTTCAGCAGTGCGTCAGTAACAACTGAAGCTCCAAGTTTTTTTTTGTCTGAAAACAAATTAACTACAACATTGGTATTTACCACCACCCTTCCTTTGAAGCATGCCCAAAACATCTTCAAATTCTCATCAGTTCGTTGCCCAGTTTTTCCAAGAGGACTGTTTTACCCTCTAATACAAAGAAGGTGGGGCAGGGGGGCTAGTTTTCATTGAAAGTGCACGGATTAATACTCAAATGCCGATCAAGTCTAGGTCAGGAACTTAATTTCACAACTGTTCAGCCAGCAGTAGGAGCACATCATGAACTACAAAAATGCTGAAACTGTTACTTGGAATTTTCATTCACATATACTTATTACATAAATACATAGATATAAAATACATAGTGATTCAGTGAAATTAAAGATATCTTTATTACTTCTGTGAAGTAATTATTTACTTTATTCTCTAATGGGATAGAATACTATATAATCATTACTTCTCTGAAGAAGGTGGAGAGAAAACATTAAAACCTATGGGTCTCATGTACAGAATTCTACTCATGCTTTGTGGAGAGCAGAGGCTCACCAAGAGCTGTGCTGGATGCAAACCTAAGAAATGCACAAGCTTGTTTTACTGCAAAAGGTCACAAACTTGCCATCTGCATTGAACATGCTCTTTGTGGCAGCATTCACTGAGCTTCCACAGCTTCCATTTACATCCAGAGCTGGCTGAAAACTGGAATATCCAGCATTAGAGATATTCCAGTGTTTAAACATTTGCTTTAAGCCTAAGTTCCCTCCTCTCTAAAAACACCACTTTTCATGCAATGATTGAAATTTTCTTTTTTAACCATTTCATCTTGGTATTTTGCTGCTTCTAGATGAATTGCTCTTCCGCCTAGTGGAAGATGGCCTCTGTCTTTGTCTCTGCACAAAGCTTTTCAGCTGCTCCACAAAGCAGCACTGTTATTAAATTCTTATGATGCACTGAGAAGGTACAGCCAGGGATATCAGTTTATCAAGAGAAATGAAAGCATGGAGCACCTAAGTTACACTGAAAAATGTGGACGACATCAAATTATTTGTTTGCAAAACTGACACAGGCTAACCTGACCTGAAACAAAATATTTACATATCAATTTTCCTGAAAGAAAGTGGAAACATTTCTACAAAGTCTAAATTGCATACACAAGGGAAAGAAAAAAAGAATGGAAAAGTTCCCAATTCAACATGGTTTACAGCCCAACTTCTGTATTTCTAAAGCAGTTACTAAAGAACTAGGTGTATATATAACATGAAACAAAATTAAAAATGCAATTATTGGAAAAAACTCCTTCAACTTGAAAAACACATCTTTTATAACGTGTCTATTTTCCAGCATTTTGTGATTAAAATGTTTTCTCACCTTACTGATAAACTGTAGAGACAAGGCCAACACATTCTGATTTGCCCACAAAGAACTCCAAGGAGAACTCAATAAAGAAATAAATAATTTTGTGTTAAGCACAAAGGCTCCAGCAGAACACAGATACTGCTACTACCTATTCCGTGACGGTTATTCACCATGGGCATCCAATAAGTCAAGGGGCGTGTAAGTAAAATTGTACTCTGTCATGCCACTGAAGCCCAGAACATCCTGTATCTACACAGTTAGATCAAACTAAGTTTGCAGAAGCAATCTATTTCCAGAATTATTTTCCCCCTTGAAGTACTTCAGCAACATAACATGCCCTACAAGACTACATAAGAAGTCAGCACGACTGCCAGGTCTAAAGTGCAAGAGCTGCCAACGTTCCTGCACAGCAGAAGGTCTTCATGCCAAGACAGACACATCATCTTAACAGCAATACAGAGTAGCAATACATGTGAACACAAAACTAAGGAACAGAATTGGAATATGCAAACAAACACGTGAAGAGTAGAAAAAGCCACCTTATACACCAGAAGCAATCAGAAATCACATCTTACACAAGCATCAATTACCAGCTAAATGTACAAGAAAAGCACCTCATTTATCAAACAACTTGACACACTAGCTGTGTTTCATAAAAACAGCTCTCACTTTAAAAAGTTTAAGTTAACTTAAACAGCTATTTCTTTGAGTAGCCTGTGATCAGCACTTTGAGGGTAAAATAGAGAAATAAAGATGTTGGAAATTACATCTGGCTGATATTTTGAGTCAAGTTTTGCCACTGATAGAAGCGTTATAAAAAGTAAAGACTCTGTATACCAGGCTGTATCATGATCATGGAAGGAAAGGGAAATCTGCTTACAGCATAGATTTTCATCTCTCGCATACATTCACTCCAAAACCGAGGTGCTGCTTAGTCAATTCTATTGCAGAAAAGACCTCAGAAAAACATCACAACATGGTGACCATCTTGTTGAATCAAAGTTCAATTTGCTCTAACACTGTAACAAATATATTTCTGTAATCTGTATCTATCTCGAAGTATCAACAAAATTCAGAGTGGTATACTTATCTGCAATTTATAAGAGACTCATATCACTGCTACAAGCTGCAGCATAGCAACGCAGTGGCAGAGCATGAAACAGTAATCAAAGTCCTGAAAAATACACTATTGTCAGCATTGTACACTGGTATCAGTGTATCATAGCACCTTGGTTTGAAATAAATCAACCTAAGTGCCTGCTTTGGTAAGCACTTCAAATTCACTGTACATCAGCATTAAGGGGGGTAACACACGAAGAAACAAATCAGTGAATGGGACTTGTAAATAACGATTCAATTAGCAGATTTATATTACTCCTTTCCTAATAAACTTTCCATCCGCACCTACGCGCAAACCCTCCTCCAGCCTTCCCCCCTTCATTTACATATCCGTGCAGACCTGCTCTTTTTTTCTTGCGAGCCCCTTTGCCCTTTCAATCATGAGGTATATTACTCCACTGTCAGAGCAAAGCAGTTCCTAACAACGGGGAGCCCAGCTGGGATAGGAAGAGGGCAGCAGGCTCCGGCATTAACATAATAATCCAGCCGCGTTCCCCCAGGCCCTCCGGGCAGACACAGCATATTAGGGAGGCCTCCTGCACAGGCCTGGGTGGAAGCCACCGGACCACCTGCCCATCAACCGGTGGCAGTTGCCCCCGCCTCGGCTGCGCCAGCGCCTGCCAAGCCCCCGTGCCCAATTACCTTCCCACAAAAGGCACCGCATCCATTTTTCCACGTCTGCTTAACCTACCTGCCACACGTCCTTATTTACGATTTGAATGCACCTTGCCATGTCATTTCCAGCCGACTCGCTCCTTGCCTTTTAACTTCTGGAAAGTCTATGTTTTTTAAGGGGACCTACTGCTGCTGCCAGCAGGAATCAGATCTTGAAACAAAATTTCAGATACAAAGCACTACTCTCTAAATGCAACTTTCAGCCCTATCTATCCTCTGGATTCCTCCCTGAAAGAAAGAGTGAGAAAAAAACAAAATGGCAGACATACGCCTTTGTTATTTCTGTGCTGTGCTGTCCAAGGAAACCGGTTCACAGTTGGCTTGCTTATTCTGTCTGGAGTTTGCGACACTGGAGGATTTTCAGCAGCAAAGCTATTTTACAATCTTTGGTACAAGGCCTGCCGCCACGCAGGACACAGCTACTGATTAAGAAATACAGCCTGTGACAAGGTTTCAGTTGTACAAACACACATAAGAAATCACCAAGAATCATCATACAACACTGGTATCAGGTGCAAGACCCATGAAAACACCTGATTTAAAAGGTGGTTTATAATTGTACTATTCTTCCCAACTAACATTTCTTAATATCTAAGAAATATTCCTGCATTTCAAATCCTTTGGGTAGCAAACTACAACTCGGAACACTAATTTGCATGTCCCTTCTATTGAGCCCTTTAAATAAAAAATTGCTTACATTTATTATGCAGTGTATTTCAATACAGTTCTCTTACAAACCCTTTTATTTACAGCATACATGCTGCTTGTACAGAGTACAAGCTCAGGAACTTAACAAGAAAAAAGAATAATAAACACACTTGCCAGTAAAAGATACTACTTTCTTCATATTACACAAGACAATCTCAAAGACTGCTAGGAAAAAAGCCTTTGGTTCTAATGTAACTTTTAATTTCATTAAAAAAAATACATATTGTCTAATTCCCCTTAACAATGGAAAGCACAACAAATGTAATACAGTCCTATTAAAATAATGTTTTGCAGACCGTGCAAAGCCAGATTTCCTTGATCGCTTGTGAAGCAAAATTTCCCTAACCTCATTAATTTTCATTCATCTGTCCCTTTCAAAGAAGGAAATATTCAGAAGCAATTTCACATTTTATTTTAAATGCTCGGTTGTCATATTATCAGTACAAAGAAGTGTAATGCATAGTAATCCATGTCACAATAGTCTGTCACAGAAAGACCATGCAAAATAATGCTAGCTATGCAATTTAAATATTTTAGAAAGCAACCGTTACAGAAGTTCTGCCTATTATTATTCCTCGACAACATAATGGTAACAAGAAGTATACATTATGAAAATCGTGACACATTTTAAAAAAAATTTGCTTACAAGCAATTAATTTTCTCTTCTGACACCACAGTCACAATAGCTCGTTAGCAACATGCCCCTCTGAACTGGGAAGGGGGACACAGTTAAAACAGCCCTTTGCGTTGCGTTTATTCTAGGTCACAGGGTCACCAATAAAACACTAGCATAACCTTGAGGTTTGCAAAATATTTTAATCTAGTCAAGAGTCTTCTTACACAGCCACAAGCTCATATATCTACTATGACTTGGTTTAGACTTTTAGGACCTGCAAAATTTAGAGAGGAAGAGCTTTGTCAACTATCTCATGATCCTTCCAACTATCTCCTTTGCACCATAAACCAATTACCATCACCCTGGTGACATAAAATTGAACAGCACTTGGAACATGAACTACAGCTTTTCTCCTCCAACGCCTCTAAATATAAATTACTTTGGTTATTGGTAAACCACGAAAAGGAGTTGATGTTTTTAATTACAAGAGATTAGAAAAAAAAAATCCCCTGAACACTTGCAGTTTTCTAGAGGCTTGTTCTAATTAATTTCCTTCCTTATTCAAATTATAGGTCAAAAACTCCACAAACTAAACTAACAGCAAGTTGTACCAGACATGCTGAAAACCAGAAATTCAACAACAGGAATTCTCTACAAAGAATTTGAGTATAATCAGGTAACCAAGTAGCTTTTGCTGTTGGTGGTAAATGCTTTGTGCTTACAGACATGTTGCTAGTGGATATCAACAGAAAGTTGCAATGTCGGTTACACTCATAGTTTTTCTTATTAATTCAAATGTTACGAAAGGAAAAACATGCATGAAAAAACTTGTGAATGGAAATACAGATTTTTCTGTTCCTTTCATGGTACGATCTTTAGATCAGATCCACGTCTCAATTAAGTCTACAGGAGATTATTTTTTATTTGATTTTACACAGCCCAACGTCAGAACATTGCAATGGTTCGGATAAGTAAAAGGGAAGCTGTGGCTTAAGCTTCTGATATGGGATGTGCTCCAGTTGTGATGGTCTGTTTAAAACAGTGAACACTTCTGAAATTACTAAATATAAAGATTGCAGTACAGAGCAAAATATATACATGTTTAAAATATGTTTCATATGACAATATCACTATAAAAAAACCCGCCGTCTTTCCTTGAAGTAACAAACTATTAGGTCCATGCTGATGATGTATTTTAATTTCCTTCACCATTTATCCTTCAATTCAAGCATAATTTTATTTTCTTTTGCAGGACTCACTCTTCCTGACTTGCTCTTTGACAGCACAGTTCCTATGGTTTACTTCTTAAAATACCAGAGAGGAGTACATTAGTGCAACAGAAAAGTGTTTTCTTCCGTACATAGCTGTGCCAGCAGAACAAATATGACCCTGTAACCCCCATATGCCCATTGACCCTAACGAGAGAACACTGCTCCCACAGATTTGTAGGGGACAGTCTCTTTATTTCCTATGTTTTTTCCTTTACAAAAGTTATTTCACATTCTTAAAGACTCTCTTGTAATGGAAGCACCTAGAATGAAATAGTATTCATGAATACGCAATACAACACCTTAATGTACTCAGATTTATTCAGTTGTATAAGGCATTTACACCTATTTCTGAGTCTACTCAAGCATTTAAATTGCTCTAAAGCCTGTTTTTCCCTAAGTCCAAATAAAGAATTGTTTTACGGGTCCCTAAGACATTTCATGGTAGAGAAAAGAAATGTGCTACATGAACAAGAAATTGGGGGACAATCTAATTGCCGAAGATATCAATAATTCCACCAGTTCCAAAGTCCACCTACTGGTGTAATAACCACTTAAGTCTTATAACTTCATCCCTCAACATAAACTATTATCTGCCAGGGAGAAGTAGTTCTGCAGTGCTTTCCTCTGCTCCTGCATGGCACTTGAATCTCCCACGTCGCTACAGGCCCAGCCACTTTTTTTTTTTTTTTTTTTAAACGTACACTGGAGAGGTGGTACTAGTGATCAAAATGTATATATTAGTTTTAAAAGCCTGAAAATAAAGTGGAAGATGGTAATGCTTCTGCTTCTATACACAAATCTAGTATTTGCTGACTATGTCATGTTCTCCCTTGTCGGCAGTAGCTGTGGCATGGTTTCCAACAGCTGTAGGCAGATAACAAAAGAAAACACAATGAAAGACATTTCTGTCTCAGTTAAGTTGCAAATCCATCTAGTAGTGCTTCACAACTTCATAGACTTGGATTTTACCTATTCCAAGTCTGACTGTGATCTTCAACAGAGCGGTGCAGACAACCAAAACTGCTGCAACACCTCCCAAAGGAAGAGCTGAGAAGGCAAAGTAAGAAAACTCACAAGGGTTGCGCAAAACAGAATCCAAATGTTATGAAGAGTTGCTTTCTTTATGTTAGGATAGCCAGCCACAATCTTTTGAGCAGCATGTGGCTCCCAAGCAGTCACAGTGAGGCCCCTGTGCCTGGATTATGGCACGTGAATGGCAACAAATGATCCAAAGTCCAGAGTGTCAATATCCATACGGAAACAGCTATTTCCTGCCCGTGAACCGCTCCTGCACAGCTCTCCCTTCCCTTATGTCTCTGCGAAGCACAGTACTTGTTTCTATCCTGTGAAAATTTTAGTCAGGTTCACATTATTAAAAAGATGATCGGCTACGCCTGCTGATTGCCATAGGGCCTGAAAGGTTAAATAACCCCACATCACCAGAAAACTTCGCCCTCACATTTCTTTACATGCTGATTTTTTTTAAACATCACTTTGGGTGTAGAGCAAGACTGATGAGGTATGCAGCTGAATAGGAGTGGGGACAATAGAGCAGCACTCACGGCTGTGTTGAAGATGCAGACAGTAGGCATCTTGTGTCAAAAGTGAAAATTTAAAAACACAATACACTTTCAGGCAGGTCAGCTTTTGGGGTTTCTTGCTCAAATAACATGTTTTGAAGAGACACTGTCAAGACTGAAACAGATAAATCAATTCAGTCCTTTCAATCACTCCAGGGATCTTTTCCTCACTCACTACTCACTCAAAAATGCCTCTTAGAATTGTTAAACACATGTAATATAAGCAGTAAACTGCAAACACATTCAGTGCAACCAGAAACTCACATCCTCCCACTCAAGTATACATATGCAGTATTTACTACGCATTAATGTTACATCACGTTAAAGAAAGTGAAATTGTAACCATCATAACAAAAACCAGGTATCTCATAACTACAATTTATTATTCAAGAGCTAGGAAAAATTGTTCCAAGTCTTCAATTCTACCACGGCAGACAATGTTATCATTTAGTAAAATAGGCATTCCACTCACGACCTTGATATTTTCATCTGGAGGATTAAGAAAAAGCACAGAAAGCTGCAGTCAGGCTTTTCTCTCTCTCTCGAGGAGCCACTGATTCTAGAAGAACTACAAGAATTTAGATACAGCACTCACAATCTTAGTTTGTTATTTCAGAGTATATAACACAAAAAATACCCGCTCACTAAAAATATTAATTAGCATTTCATTAGAAACATCAATATGGAAAAAAGCAGTCATGTGCAGACATCCTGCCTCTGGGATTAGATTCTAATTCATTTTAGATTAGGAAGCAATAAACTAAAACCACTACCCTGACAAGTTAACTATTCTTATTGACATAGTTCTGGATAGGAATAACACCAGTCCTAAGGATGGCACAGTAAACAAAAAGAAATCATGCTAACTTCTGACATATATAAATAACCACAATAAAAAGGATCTGGATGGTTTCTATAAGTTTGCTACTATGAGAGCACAGCTTTTTTTTTTTTTTTTTTTTTAAACTAACTTGTACTTATGTAACAGTACCAAAAAGAACAAATAGTTATTACAGATAAGATTGTACTGGCAAGAAAATTTAACCAACAAAAGGGTTAATTAGGGATACAAATTTTCTCAGACTGTTAATAATAGGAATGACACATAGTATGTGCCCATAAGTAATTCTCAGGTATCTTTGATCTTCAGCCCCAAGCGATTACTGTTGCCTACCATACCCCGGCCTCTGGGACTCTCTCAGAACCAGACATCTGGCTACTTTGTTGTTTTAGACTAATCTCATCCCAGGAGAGCTCAAGAAATGACACCAGGCAAGGAGGGTCCTGGCAAGGGAAAAAACATTACAGTATCAGCAGATTTTTGAGTGGACTAGAGTATCAAAATTGTCTTCAAATTTCTATAGGGAACCTGTGGCTTCTTTGCTCTCCAGCTCTGCTTTCCTGCAGAACACCAGAATGCCCATGATCCTGTTTTAAGGAACTCTTAATCTCTTTGGGGAAGCTAATGAATGACAATCCAGGAAAGACCCGTGTGACAAAGGCAAACAGAAGTAAAAAAAACTGGAAGGAACGGGTGGATTTAGTGAAGAATGTATTGAAAGGTCAATTCATTGCATGATCAAACAATGTCTTTAAAATCCTACAAAAAATGACACTATTGTTGGCTAATTCATAGGTTTTAGCTGCCAGCAGTGTTACCCCTGAAGTATGACCCTCTGACAACAGCAACAGACTCAGCGGAGCGCCCGACTGGCTGCTCTGGGCATAGAAACAGGGCAGTTCACACTGCACTGAGCCCACAGGGGTGAGATGGGCTGCGAACAGAGAAAGGAAGGTTTAATTCCAAGGCCAGGCTCTCCGACCACCAGAGGCTACTTGGGTTTTGCCACAAACTCTGGTCAGTCAGATTCCCATCCTCCCCAAACCACTATAGGTTACATCATACGTGACACTGGCAGCTGGACAAGAACTGTTGCAGGCAGCCCTGCAGAAGGTGGCCCTTTTCCTATACAGATGCTCCTAATGTCCTTCCTACGGTGCTCCTACATCCTAGGTGTTCCCAGCGCACGCTTCTGCCTGCACGCGACAAGAGAAAGAACCAGGACGCTTAGATCTGAAGAAATAAAAATCTCAAATTTATTTTTCTGAGAGTAGTAAGAACGTCCATACTATAACATTATCCCAGCCACGTACTTACAAGCAGTATTGTTTTTAAAACCCAGGGGTGGCATATAACAACAGCAATAAGGAAGAGATCTGTTCTTTGTGGGTGTCTGTTTTGTTTCAAATCAACCACCACACCTTTTCTTCCCTTCCATTGGCAAGTTAAAAAGAGTGGACACTAAAAAAATTCAAATTCTAATCCTCTTCTACAGGCAGGCCTGTATAATTTAATTTTGCCACAATTCAGGATATTTCCAAGGTGTTCAGAATGGAGCTTTGGAGAAACCTCCGAATAATCTGCCACATCACACCAGCCTCCAAAGAAAACAAATCCCTGCCAAAACCTTTAAAAGGTGCAACAGACAGAAGCAGTTTGAAAATCATGTGCTAAACTTTACTAGGGATCATGCCATTCCAGAGCATTCTACTTTCTCTTTCTTCGTATTTCTCATGCCACAGATATCCTGCTTTCTTCCAGCCACAACATTCCCCTCTCAGTGGGAGAAATGATACTAAAAAGTTACCTCAATCTACTTTAGCAGTTTCCTAATGCACTGTACCAGCTGGATCAAGAAGAAATGAACTTGTGCTTTACCGGCTTTAGTTACATTGTATCAACAGTTAAAAACTTCCGAACAATTCAGCATACTTCCGAGATACTCAGAAAGATGCTATGCCATTTTTTCTGAATATGAATCAAGCAAATTCTCCTTTGCTTTCTTACCCAGCAGATATGTTGTTAGAGTAAATGTGGATTAGTCCAAATAATTAAATTTTAAACCACCAACAGCACAAGGACAACGTAAACTGTTTCATATGCTCTCTATATACAATACATGCTCAACAAAGCTCTGCTACGGTATCAGCCTGTTACAGTTTAATTGAGGACTTCTGTGACAGCTGCAGCTTGCAAGTAGCTATGCAGCTTTACACAACAGAAAGAAGAAAGAGTCGCAAAATACTCCACACTACCACGCTAAAAACTTATATAGTATTTATTAATACATTGTCTACTGTAGAACCATCCAGACTGCAGTGTAATAATAAAAGCATTGTAAAGTAGAACAGGTCAGACTAATGTGTTTAAAAAATAGCATGTTACTGTATCAGTGGAGATAGCATTAATACAAGTAATACCAAAAAAAATTATGTAAAAACTAGGCAGAATTTTGGTTTTGGTATTTTATGTACTGTAGATGCCTAATCACACACCCTCTGTCTTCACTTGCCATAGAATTTGAACAGTACATCCCACACACTTTCCCCCTACTCCTTTTAAAAATCAACAAACAATGCTCCATATACGAACATGTAAAATCTGCTTCACAAAATAGACAGGAAATAAACAATTAGTCAACAAAGCAAAACACTCCACACTAATTCTAGATATTAAACACAGAAAAATACAGAGGACATAGATTCTACCAAAACACTTCTCACAGTGTCCAGAAGTATATTTTGGTAGGATTATCTTAAATACTACAGTTACAGCTTGGACATACATATTACAGACTTATTTTCAAAGCCATATGCCATCACCAAGGCTCCAACAGCAAATTAGCAAATGCTTCAGAAAGGAAATACTCCTCTGTTTAAGTACTGATTTATGTTCTATGAGTATCCAAATATTGGTAGCTAATGCTGCCTCGCACTATTAAAAGATTACAGCTATTCAGTGAAGTTTTCTAACAGTAAATAAAACTCCTCACAGCCATTCTCCAAAAACTCCACAGCCGGCAGAAGTGAACACTGTAGCATGACAGAAATACCAACATATCCATACAAAGGCAAATCAAATATGGAAAGAAACTCCAAATAAAAAAAGGTATTCAAACAAAATCCATGTTAACACTTCTAATCTGGAAATGGAACAGAGTAGCTCCCATTTATCTGTCATTACAGCGGAACAGAGAGAGGAAAAGCCATTTCAGACATTAGTAACAACACCTTGAACAACATCTGGAACTCCTCCAAGAACCTAGTCATTCTATACCAAAAAGAGGTTAATAAACAATATTTTAATGACATATAGGTCAAGCATTGATCTCACTGCAGAACCGTTTCTCCTGTCCAGGTACTAAATTCTAAATAGGACTCCAGATTTCAACATATATATGAAAGGCTACATACACAACTACTACATCTTTCCTGATCCAAGACATTTAACAGCGTAGCTCTACTGCTAACTATATGTATAATATGCAATTCTTCATGATTTAGATATTTTATTTCTGTATGTATGAACAAATCTAGGAGAAAACACTCATAAACTACTTTGATTAAATTCTCCTGGGTTTTGGAGGCTGCCTTTATCTCCAGGGAAGACTGGAGGAAATAGGCTTCTGAATGCAGATGGAAGAACTTCACACTTCCTCCGCTGAGCAAAGCTCTGTTTCTTATCTTGTAATTAAACAGCTCGTCAGCTATTAAAATGACTTTATACTCCTCTAATATCTGCACAAGGAGATAGTAGAGGGAAAGCTTAGTGATGTTTCCTGACTAATACACTTCCTAAAGAAAGATAAGTATGATTACTCTAAATTAAAGATAATAACATACACTTAACCCACAAATAAAGCTCTGTCTTTAGAAGCATTTACAGCATGAACAATACTGACACTTGTCTTCACATTTCTGTTTTAAATTTACAGGCACAGTTTCATCTATTTGAAACAAAGACCATATCTTCAAAAAGAGACTAATTAACATATGAGAATACAGTGGACAAAAAAGCAGAACTGTACTTGTTTATGTATGTACTTAGCATTTTATGTTAACAGCACACTTTTACATAAGGAGACCAACTAAGACTAATTACTGCTTCCAGAATCCACCTACCACAAATCATACAGACCTAATTTTCATTTGTGACTCTTACCTACACTTAACCAGTCCATGGCTTTGATTTTAACAGAAGAATCTGATTTACACTAGGACAAAGGAGAAGAATCATGCTCAAGTTTCTAGGTACCCCCACTAGTATCACAGGTGTTCTTTTGCTGGTAGCAGCTGGCATGTGGTAATTAGCAGGAAAACGAAATTCAACTATTTCTAGTTTTGTAAAAATATTGAAGAAGAGAGATGGCTCAGAATAAAGCCTCAGCATATTACAATATGCTCTACAGGAGGAAATAACCCGACAAAATGAAATTTTCCATTGCCTTGGATCACACAATTTAGAAGGAACTCGAAGTCTGAAAGACAGGAAATCTCCTTAAAATTGGCTTGTATGGCAGATCTGCACTAGGTTGCAAAAAATTATTAAAGAGTATGAAAAGACATTCTTGCCTCCCACCATTCACAAAACAAAACAGAAAAAAAAAAAAACACAAGAGCTGATAAAGAAACCATGAACACAGCCTGCTGTAAGTGTTGTTAAATGAGCCATTTACCTCACAAGACACTATGATAAGTAAGCATTACAAGTGATTTGCCAGAGTAAAATAAATTTGCATTAGTAAGGAAGACGAGAAACAACATGCTGCAACTGGCTGGTGATTTTAAAGAGGAGGGAAATTAAAATCAGTGTGATCACTTAGAGACATGAGAGGATGCTTATACAATGGGCACAGTAACTTATACATGCAAAAATACCAGAGGGGGGGGAGAATTGGGAGCATGGTAAAAGCATAACTATACTGATAAGAGAACGAGAAAGAAATTTTACACATTCCAAAGACAAAAACGCACATCTGAATCCTGTTCACAAGTCAGAGTCAGCTTGCAGACTCACAAAGTACCTGGGTTATAAAGCATCATTATGTTCTAGACCTTCATATTTACATAAACTGAAGTAAATCGGAACTAGTGCACAGGTGACTATTTCAAATTTATATACATCTAAAAAAAGAGAAAATTTTTACCTATAAAACTGAACTAATTTCAATGTAGTACTCTAAAGAAAACTGAAAAAGACAATGCTAAGCAATCCACTAAAAGAAAACAAAGTTACAGGGTAGGTATCTTGTTTTCTTGCAGAAGATTACTACTCAGAGTTTTATCTGCTGGGAGGATCAGGAAGGTTCAAAAAACTAGATGTAGCAAAATCGGCATTTGTTACTCAAGGGGTCACAACAGCAGACCCGTTATGAAGCAGAGATGCCTCAGAATGACTCATTTTCAGAAGGGATTTGAAGACAGCACTTTACAACACTGCATATTTTTCTGGGTATTCCATACTTACAAGTAACATCTATTGTTCCGAGTTTCTCAGACCATAAGTTTCAGAGAACCAAGCCATGCAGAAGTCATCGACACGGGTGGTACGAACAGCAAAAACGTCCTAGTATCAATAGGTCACAGCCATTTTTGACTATGCTTAGAAATAGAAACACCTCATAACTGTACAAAAGAGGTTGCACTGCTGGTTGAAGACAAAAACATATAAGAGAGGCTATTGACTAAATTATTAAAATATACACCTTGGAGAACATAACCTATATAGAAAGCCTCATTCAATACAGATATTCTGGACCATTTAGATAATGAAAGTATAGCAAGTATTTATGAGGTAACACATATGACATTAAAACTACAGAAAAAAATGTTACAGGATATATTTTCTGAATTGCATGATCACATGTCATTTTAAAACAGCAGCATAAAGCACATTGAAAGATCAGAACTGAGATTTTATGTCCAACATTAATGTTGTCATTTCTTGAATTACAGGTAACCTATCAATCCAGCTTATGCTTCCTCTTCTCACAGGACTTTTAAGAAATCACATATGTTGAATATATGAGAAGTTTCCCCAAAATCACATTCATTTTCAAAGGACTTTGGTTAAGTGGAATAAAACCTGATAGCCGCTCTTAGAGCTGACGTTTTCTAGTTTCAGTTATAAAATCATCTTACTGTAGAATTAGTTTATTTTTTTTATATTTTCAAAGAAATTAAAATGTCACTTGCCAAAAATATATATGTACTTGTTATTTGTAGTCGTAACTCAGGGAACGAATGCACCTTTTAACAAATACCTCTTCTTAAAGTACATGAAAGGATTAAAGGAAATCTTTTCTTAAAGGAAAAGAAAAACACCAAGACCTTACATTTTACCTAGAAGTGAAATGGTATGAAAACAGGACTAAATATACTCTTCCGAATAAAACCACAACAGCTCAAACTTTGCTGCAAATGTAATAAACTTCAAGACAGTGAAAGCAGAAAAATGGAGGGACTAATTTTTGCCAATGTCTGTTTAATACTCTACTTTAAACGCAGCACATCACTGTCAAATTTCAACACTGACTCAGTGTTGAACAAACTGAGCACTGTAAACTCTGTGAACAAGCGAGTGCTGTTACTGGCAGGGATATTTGCAAAACCATTCCCAAGATGCAGGCACAGAGTTCAGACTGTCTACTATTGAGCAGATTTCCAGTGCTCATTGGTACCACAGAAAAGAATGCATGCACACATGCAAAGTCTAGCAAAATGCAAAAGTCTGTTGAATAAACAGACAAATGAATATCCATTTCCACTGACAGGATAATACTTTAGGCCACTAAAAAGCTTAGTTTTACTTAGGCTTTTCTGCCTTGTTTCCCTTCAATATTTGTTCTTTCTGCTTTATGTGAACTATCAACAAATAAGGACAGAGACATCACATTACTGCATGCACAAGTGCTTGATTAATTCATTAGGGACTGAAGATCATTCAGGTTTACTAAATGATACTTCTATAAAAGGATTATGGTTATTAACCAAGGAAGGTATTGCCTGTAGCTATGACAGAGACTGACACAGCTGAAAAGCTAGGAATTTTTTCTGAAGTCTTTACAATATCCCAAAAAAGAGGGGTTTTTTTCCCTCTAAAAAGGTTGAAATGCAGCTACAATAGATGGCAATAATTACAATGATTCTGATTTTCAGTATCCGGATTAAAGGCTGTAAACTCCCCACCAATAACGTGAAAACCTCAGTGAATGTTTCATGTCCTGGTATTATGTCTGAGAAATAACTTTTCAGACTCCATTATGTCCGCCATGAATTTGATCTTTCACCTCTAGTGAAAATCCTCTTATAACTATAATTCTAAAGTTAATGATGAGAGATTTCATTTGCTTTCCAAGCACAGATAAAACCTTTTTGAAATACACTCTCACTGCCATGACCTTGGTCTATGACTTAAGAGTTCACCACATGTAATAATTTACTTTGCCCCATGGGGCTCATTGAGATTTCCTTTTAAAAGGTTTTGGATATGCAGTTGGAGCCGAAACACTCACATGGTACATATCAAAGTATACATCGCCATATACTTTACAGACATTTTGCAACAATATCAACAAACCAAATGAATTTAGAGCATTACAAAATACAACAACAAAAAGGTCTAGCTAAGCCAAGTCATCCACACACTAGAAATTCAACATTTGGGGAATCTTGCTGCAATAATCTACAACACATGCTAGAACAGGGAGTTCCAAAATTTCATGGAAGTAGTAATATATGTAAATTGGCAAACTAATTCAGGAAATACACTGGACTTACCAGCTCAAACACAATTCAGTTCAAGCACAGTAATATTCTCTTCAGATTATGTGCCACACAATCACCAGAATTGCTGTATTAGACTACCTAGTTACTCTACAGCTGCTGACAAACTGCACTAGCTGCTTTGTTTGCTCGTGTATTTCTTACTAAACACTCCTTTACTAATAAAAATAAATAGATAAAGTCAGAACTACTGTATCCACCTCAACATAAGGCAAGTTTTTTGTTCCCCTGAATCTTGGGGAAAATACCTTCAGAAATGTTATTTATCTTAAATTCAAGCACTGGCTTGCAGCCCTAGTTAGAAGTACATAGCTACTGCCACATAGTGCTAAGTGCACATCAATGAATGATAACATACTGTCAAGCGCGACCGTGGCTCCTACCAGTTCCACTTCACCTCTGCCTCGCGCTGTCTCGCCGAGCGGCCAGGCAGTTGGTGCTAACTCCCTGGGATGTGTACAAGGGCCTGAGGCAGGGCAGAATTCA
Organism: Ardeotis arabs; assembly: GCA_011801015.1. Classification (NCBI taxonomy): domain Eukaryota; kingdom Metazoa; phylum Chordata; class Aves; order Otidiformes; family Otididae; genus Ardeotis; species Ardeotis arabs. Next base: position 20,929 of record JAAGAY010134737.1, on the reverse strand, counting down.
GAGGCAGGCAGCACGGACCTTTAGAGGTCAGGCTAAGGGTGGCAAGGGGACCTGAAATGCCAGAGGAGCAAAAGGTCTGGAAACAGCTTGTGGTGGGGGTATATATGATGAAGCATTGAGTGGGCTGGCAAGAATTACATTAAATTGTAAAACTTCTCCCCCATCACACAGCTGAATAATCAGGGGCTGTTTTGCTTTCAGGGCACCTATAATAGAGCATTAATGCTCCTTTGCCATCTCCTGCCCCTTAAAATTTCCTAAACTCTACCATCTTCTCATAGGGACTTCCCATGTGAGTACAAGAGTTTAAGCCTCTGCTACAGCTACTCTGAGTGGTGTTGTTTCCTCTCCATTCTTGTTAATTCAGAAGTGGCAGCAGCAGTAGTGGATTACAGACAGAAAATGCCATATGCACAAGGGAAAATCTGCAAAAATCCTAGCTGAGCAGGAAAGCATCCGGCTGTAGGGACAGCATGTCTGAAAAAGGGTTCCCAGGAGGCACGTGGCTCTTCCTGAACATGTCCAGAAACAGCTTACCAGCAGCTTGCAGTTTTCAGACTTCATAATAGGGACAATATTTTCCAGAAACTGGAGCCTAAATAATGCCTTGAAACCAGAGAAAATTTGCTGCTCCACTGCTCTCCACATTTTTTGCCAAATGCTCAAACTAACAAATGAACAAAAAGTCAGTTTAACAGAAAACTACAAACTGGAAACACTTCTAAAATATCCTATCTTCTCTTAAGAGTTTTATAAAAATATTTAAAATTAATTTGGGCTTGTTTAATTTTATATAAATAAAGAAATCTAGAAATTTGTTCTGTTTCTTCATGCAGATGAGGTTTTCCCCATGGAATGTAAGACACTTTCTTAACATATATTGAATATAATCATTTGAAAAACAATTCAGAAGACAAAAACCTTAACGATGTTCTTTCATAATCATAATTAGGAAAAAAGGATAATAAAATCAATTTAATTTCCTTGAAAAATAATGACATTTAAAGATAATAGTAATTTTAACTGAAAATCCTGCTTCATGTTTTACAGCTATGATTTCCACAAATCAGGACTCAATATAGCACACCCAAAAAGAGAGCTAAAGAAAACAAATTATAGAACTATTGAATTTGCAAGCCTGATTGCTTTCTTTCCTATATATTATTATTAATCACTCAGCAAATATACTCATGGTAGATGAAAATGTGCTTGGATACAAACAAAAACTTTCCCAAGTGAAATACTCTGAAGCTTTGATTTTAACACGCAAAGGACAAATTTATGAAAGGAGAAACAATGTAACACGTGGTGGTTTAGCCCAGATCACCACACAGTTTCTTGCTCACCCTCCCCTTACCCAGCAGGATGGGGGAGAGAAATTGGGAAGAAAGGAAAACTCGTGGGTTGAGATAAAAACAGTTTACTAAAAATACTAAAAACTGCAAAGCTAACAGAATGTAAGGATATTAATATATACAAAATATACAAAATGAACAATGTACAGTTTCTCACCACCCGATGTCCGAATGACTGACGCAGCCCGTCCTGAGCAGCGATCACGGAAACGACACGGAGCAGCAAGCAAAGGGGGGAGAGCAAGCTAGCAAGGTAGAGGGAACGATGCCAGCAAGCAAGAGAGAAGAAAAGGATGCCAAGGGTGCCCGAACGGATACCCGAATGGAATGGATGCCAGAAAAAATGCCCCCTCCCATGGGCAACCCCCCACTTATATACTGAGCATGATGTTTATGGCATGGAATACTCTCTTTGGCCAGTTTGGGTCAATTATTCTGTCTGTCTTTTGCCCAGCTTCCCACATCTGCACTTTAACAAGACTTTAACGAGACTTGGAAAGCCAGACAGTGTCCTTGGTCTCATGAACAACGACTTGTATCATCAGAGTGTTTTTATCAACATTCTTCCCACATGAAATCCAAAACACACCGGCTACTGAGAAGGAAATTAACTCCATCCCTGCTGAAACCAGGACAAACATTATCTCTTTACAAACCAGTGTTCAGAACTTTCACATCCCAAGAACAGTAACACTATCCTATCTACTAAAGATATCCCTAAAGGGCATTTTTGTCTTCTCAACAGACACGTTTAATTTTGATTTATCTGCAGTGAGCTGCAGTCATATGTAAAAGGTATTCTTCATATTTCAAAATATTATCAATGCTTTACACATTATAATTCCAAATGTTCTTTTCAGAAGAAATACTGAACTCACTTCATTTTAGACAATCAATACTATTGCATGTTAGCTTTTGTTCATTTTATAAATACACGTTTTCATACCCAGTCACAATGCTGGGGCAAACAACAGCCATGCTAAACCATTTGCAGTAGTATCCCTTCGTGCAAGAGGGCCCAGGTCCACACAGACAGGTGAACACATGAACAAAGGAACCATCTTTATTGTTCATGGTAGAAAATAAACCACCTACAAGCAACAGACAAAGCTGAATGGTTCTGTTCTGCTGTATCAGTGATTTAACACCAATCCTAACATATGCAATGATTAAACACTTCACTTACCATTAAAATTAATATTAAATTAGCATCTGCTTTGTAAGCCAACAGGTGACGGACAGCAGAACCAGAAGCATCTCGCTGGATTTCAGTGCCAGCAAACAACTGCAGCACTCTGCCAGAAGAAAGCCATTTTAAAGTGATCTTTACACAGTGAATGCCGGCATCGTGCAAGCATTCAGTGGAATTAAGATTGAATAAAACACTCCACCACAAACAACTTGTAACTTTTTGAAGCTGTCACCTTCAGAACAGTATTTCCAGTCTTCACTGCTCTCCAAAAGATAGTCTTCCCCTTCCAAGAGTGAGGAAGGGAGAGCAGGTAACACATTTCCCTCGCTATAAAATAGTTGCAGTTTCTTTCAAACAGCCATAAAGACTGAACACCAGAGAGTATGGAGGCTGAATTTTAGAGGGCTAGTAGACTCCGCTCTCTGCAAGTATTTTAATAGAAATATTACCAAATTGTTCAAACAGTTAAAAATGCTTGCTTTGCGTAGGCAATGCATTTCATACAGCACTCCAATAAATAAAGGAAGCTCTCACACACTATAATTTTATACTGGATTAACCTGCAGAGCAAGACAAACACAAAATCATCTTCCTTTAAAAGGTCATTTTTGTCAAGCATGAGAGTAAGAATCTTCTTCTGTCCTGGCTTCTTTATGCCACAAACAGCTTTCAGGGTCACTGAATGTCCCACAGCAGACAAAAAACTGGTTTCCCCAGTCAAGCATTGTAGAACAGCCACAGCAAAGCCTCTGAAAACACTCTCGTTAAAGCCAGATCTGGGACAATTGCGTGAACACAGCTGTAAAAGTACAAGGCTATGATGACTCCAGGTAGTTTCCAGCCACAGTCCAAGCAGCTTAGTAAAACTTAAACAGATAAATTTACAACTTTGTAGGCTATGGCAGAGCTGCTACAAGCACCCCAGATTCGGGAAGGCTGAACATGCACAAGGCTGCAAGTTCTCTTTCATACATCTTACAGTACATAAAGCTCTGCAGTTAGGAGATTTAATATCTTTTCTTGCACTTCCCTAATCTCTTGCACTCCCAGGAGTGTAGGAAGGGGGCTTTTTCCACTGGACACCTTAGGATCCATATGAAAGACCCTGAGTTAGAGGTACTGGCAGCCAGGGACTAAATTAAATCTTTCATCACAAGTCTAATTCAACCACCGATACCTTAGTGTAATAAATCAGCTGCTTTGCAAAGGTGTTGGGAGAATCTGAAACCTCGTAGAAACTGAAGTAAGGAGTTTTGGGATGAAGTGCTTGAACATGGGGATTTCAGAAGTCTCACTGTTAGCCTGAATTTGCTTCCACTGAATTAAGAGCAAAGTTGAAGGCCTTTGAAAATCCCTTCCATTCTGAACAGTTTTAACAGTGGATCTGTATTAGAACTACTACTGATAAATGCAAGGAGAACAGTCAGATAGGGGAAAAAACCAAAGAAGATTCCACAACTGCTCTGGGTTATAGAAGACTTGAGAAGACAATGAGGAACTCTAGAGACATCTAATGGAGTTGTGTGACTGGGACATGCTATAGTGATAAAATTCATATTGCATGTAATAATTTGGGCTACCACTATGCATTGATGGATATAAAATGCACTCTGCACTCAGGGAAGGAAAAAACTCTAAGTGTCAATAAATAGTTCAATAAAAACCATCTGCTCAAAGCACAGTAATGATAAAAGAAAAGTAAACTCTCAGGATACATAAAAAATTAGACTGTAATACTAGAATAGAGTGGGTGAATTTAATGGCACGACAGCTTCTATGTACATACAAGGCTTATGCTGACATAGTTAGTGAAGTACAGATATCCCTAAATTTGTCCTCTGACACCCACATACATTTCCCAGAGATGTCAGTGTAGTATCTAATGGTAGAATCAATTACATTTTCATTTAGAACTATTTAATCTGTGTGGGCAGGAAAAATTTATTACTTAGGAAATTAAAAAAAAAAAAAGTAATTATAGCTTTTTTCCCTTTTACAGTATCAAATTTAAAAACAACAGTATGAAATGACTTACCCTTGCATAAACAAAGCCTAAAAATATTAGTATTTTAAGTGCAATTTAGAAATCAAACTTTAGACAATACTACTGTAAATTTTGACTTATATTTAGAGAAGAAAAACTATATTATAGATGACAGCTAAACATTACAACACTTATAGTTTATCTGAAAATCTTACACAATTTCGTTTCGTAATGTTCATGTGTTACCTTCCAAGGGTAAACACTCTTGGTACAGTGGTGCATCAGTGGATGAATCACGAATCACTAGAGCTTGTATTTCTTTTTATTCATTCTATTTTGTTTTTTAAAGGTTAATGTACATGTATACACAGTTCAAAGAATTTCAGATATTTTTAGAGAAATCAATATCTTTCCTGTGACTTTACAGTAGTGCTAGGATTCACTTTTTTGTTTTTTACTTAAAAAAAACACCACGCAAACACAGAGGAATTTTCCAGTGTTCATTTTTCATATGCTTTTTATTTTAAAATACCAGTTTAAACTACTGCTTATAACATTTTCATAAAATGTTACTACTCTCCCTTGATTCTTTTCCAGAAAGGCTAGCTGTGGACCTTGTTAATTTATATTCGGTTTTATGGACTACATCTGCTTCAAAGAACAATCTCTGGAGCCCCCAACATAAGAAGGACATGGACCAGTTGGAGAGGGTCCAGAGGAGGGCCACAAAGATGATAAGAGGGATGGAGCACCTTTCCTGTGAAGAGGCTCCAGGCTAAGAATGTTGGGGCTGTTCAGCCTGGAGAAGAGGAGACTCTGGGGAGACCTTAGAGCAGCCTCCCAGTACCTAACGGGGACCTACAAGAAAGATGGGGAGAGACTCTTCAGTAGGGACAAGGGGTAACGGTTTTAAAATAGAGGGACGTAGATTTAGATTAGAGATTAGGATTTTTTTTTTAACAATGACAGTTGTAAAACACTGGAACAGGTTGCCCAGAGAGGTGGCGGATGCCCCATCCCTGGAAACGTTCAAGGCCAGGCTGGATGAGTCTCTGAGCAACCTGACCCAGTCGGGCACGTCCCTGCTCCTTGCAGGGGGGTTGGACTAGATGACCTTTGAAGGTCCCTTCCAACCCTAACCATTCTATGATTCTATAACTCTTTCTTTACTTTATATCTTATTTCAAAAACATCTTTCTTCATTATAGTGTCCTTTATATTTCAAAGTCTTGTCTTGCATACACAACACTTGTTTTACAAAAGGCACAGCAGATCCATGTGAAAGTTGGAAAAAAAAACCAAAACACCCAGCACACTGATTAAAAGATTTTGTACAAGCTACACTTTAACTGAACAAAACAAAAAAAAACAAACCTCAATGATTTTGTTGTCTATGAGATAGCAAAATAGCCAAAGTATTCTTCAATAAAATGAACTGTCTGCCACAATTTATCTGTACAATTCCATCACAGATCTTGTCTGTTATGTTACACTTTTCAAAAATATGTCATTAAGCTGCCATAAAAGTCATCGCAAATTGTTTTTTCTCCCAAACTGATAATAGACTTACAGATCTAATTTTCAATCTCTTTTCTTCATTACTTTGATTCTTAAGGAGAGTATGACATTTGCTGTCTGAATACTTTGTAGTAATATCTGGCATCTCTACAGCATTTGTCTGAGGATCTCTGAGCTTTTAATAGGTTTGTCTTTACAGCACCTTGAAAGGCTGACATATTTATTTGTCTCTCTTGCAGAAATGGATAGTTAGAAGCAGACTTTTAAAGAAACAGGTGTCATAATTTCACTGAAAAACTACAAGACTTTTTGAAGAAAATGACACAAAAAAAGTCTTCTGTGCTGTCAGATGCTATAATGTCATTAAAATCCTGACCCTTCATGGCTTAACAAGAGCAAAAAACAAGAGTGAGGCCTTCTGATTTTCATTCCACCTTTTTTAACTACATGGACTGTCCACTTTACAAAGCAAGAAACTTGGTAAGTGTTACTGATGTCACAAACAACTAAATAATTGAGAAGATATCACCAAATTAAAAGTTAGATTTTGATTTCTCATGGTGATCCCTCCTTATTTTTTGCCGTTGTTTTGTTCATATAGGGCTTCATATGCATCAAATTAAATTCAGTACTTTAAAATGGCTTTGCTAATGAACTAAACATGTTTGTGACAAAAGCTAGGAATAGGCTGGTTTAGGAAGTTGTTTGCAGGGTTAATGAAAGTAACATCATATAGGCAGAGATCACAAGAGGAATGCTGGAAAATCAGAGTGAAGAAGGAGAAAGAGGGAAGAAACAAGAGTTGAAAGAACAGCTGAGAGAACAAACCACTCATCATACAGAGACCAGGGAGAGCAGCTGAAGAAACCAGCCCCAGACTGCCCATCCACCAGGCATACTGCAAAGTAATACAAATGGCTAACGTGGTGGAGTTTGGAAGGCACACCTAACAGCTGCTAAGATTAGAAATTTGAAAGCAGTATAGATCACACAGTTGATGATCAAACAATGTATAGGAAGAAGGAAGATTTATTTTTGCTTTGGATAATTTTACAGTTGCACTCTTGAGTAACTATTCAGCAATTGTATTTTCACAGATTAAGAGGACTTAAAGCTTAGATACACTTTTTTTGTTACACCATGTGTTTGAACCATCAGGAAAACCAACACTGGTAGATTCAGTGTTTAATAGCAACTTTACATTGTTAAATAAGAAAGATTTTTAGCTTACCTGGGTTTGCACTTAGAATCCCAGAACATTAACTTTTTCAACCACAAACACAGTTTAATCAGAATTCTTAGTATCAGCTTTGGTGACCACATCTTAGCCAACAAAAGCAGAACATTTTATTTTGTGCCCTCAGGCATGTATCAATTATAAAAACAGATCCTTATAAGATTAACAAAAATGTCTTCCTTTTATCATCTCACAACCAAATTTTACAATTGATATGCAGCAAAATCCCCCATCCAAGTAGCTACTAATGACGTAGACTGTTTTTCTAAGCGCTTGACCAAATACTTAATCACCCTGTCGCAGAGCAATAAAATATAGTTCTTACATAAGGCTCTCCAACACTATCTTCAAACACTTCACAAAGTTTCTGTTATCCATTACTGCTAACCCCAGAGACACATACCTCACTCTGTTCTACCCAACAGGTTAATGACAGAGCTAAAAATAGAATCCATGTTTCCTCAGCCCCAGGTGAGTACTAGTTCCACCATGCCATAGTGCCCGATATTTATTTGAGAATAACCCCAGTCCAAACTGACATTCAAGAGTCACTTCTACTTCGATAAAGAAAACCTAAAACCCTCTATATTGTCATAACACAGTTAACTCATGTGCTGTGTTTCAGGAAATCCGAAGAGGTTTTCAAAACACACTGAGGCACACATTGAGGGTGTGTCTGTACTCTACAGCAGCAGGACACTTCTCAGACTAATTAGCTCATGCGGAGTTCCCTCACTGTATTGCTTCTGAGCAAGCTCATTTATCTTCATATTACATTACACAGTGTAGATACACCCTCAGAGGAATCAATTTCTCTACCTAACCGATACACACCTGACAAGGCAAAAGTAGTTTAAGAGACATTATTATGAACAAATGCTCTCATAGTACAATCACTTATATTTGCAGTTGACTCCCAAGTTTAAATTCTTCATATATCAGAAGGATTTAAATTAAAATGTGAAAAAATGCATTGTTCTGCTCATGTCAGAAAGAAATATATCAGTGACAGCTTAGGTGAAATTTGGCAAGGAGAGATGCGAGAGGGTCTTCTCTTTTAGCATGAGATGTGATTTCCTGTTCTTCAGAAGAACAATTAACAATAGTTTGAATGACAGAGAAGTATTAAATTCCAAAAACATGTTTGCATTGGAAACTTCCTCAAGTTTGGCAATAAATTCACCACACACTTTGTCTACACTGAGCATGTTTAAAGGGTGTTCATCTTTCGCATATCTTCCTAGAGCCTGAGAACTCCCAGTTCACAATTCTTGATTCACTCTACCTCCACTGTCAGCAGCTATCTGTAAAAATCACTAACAAGGTATGAATTTTTACTTTCCTCCCACATCAGTTTGGTACAGAAGAATTAGAGGTTCAAGTTTACTTTGCCAGTGACTTATACAATTACTTACACAAGCCTCACATGATAGAAAGTTTCCAGTTTTCAGCTGGTATAAAATATACACATTCCCACCACCCCAGAAGAATACCACCATAAAAAGGTGAAATCTAATGGTCAAGAAACTAAAAGTACCTCTCTCACTCCTGCACACAAACACTGTATGATATTGCCTTCAACTAACTAATCACATCTTATTTTTTTCCAGAGAATCTTTTCCTTGTTCTAAGGATAGGACAGGCAGTGCTAACACTGAATATGCACTCATTCAATACTTCATTTCATCCTCACTGTTCATTAATGTGGCATGTTTGTATCATTTAGAGCACACACATCTAGAATAATAACTAGAAAACCTCTCATTTCTCTGTTTATCACTATTATATACCCAAATTATTTCCTTATATAATTACTCCACAGCACCTCTATCAGACAACTTTATGATCCTTGTTTTCAGGTAGCAAACTGGGAGACAGTGATGTGCATCAGGCTTGCTCCTAATTAGAGATGCTTGACTTGAGATGCTTTGGGTCTCTCTTCAGAGTATAGAGCAATTAAACAGCACTTTGTCAGTACAAAGCATAACTTCAATCTATTTCAGTACTATTCATGTGTTTTCAAAGTTGACATTAATCGGTCCCAAGAGTCTGAACTCTGAAAATGAGAAGCACAAAACTAATGGCTGTATTTTAAAAACGTAGTTGAAGTGACTCACCCAACCTCACACAGGAGCTCTACAGCTGAACTAAGATTTGGCTCTAACCCTCCAGAACGGCAGCCCAGCAGCCTTAGCTTTAAAATCACTCTCTGAGTGTTATTCTCTCCCTTCCTCACCTACTAGGTCTTATCCACATTCAGTCATAAAGAGGAAGCAGATCTAAAGAAACAACTTAATTAACATACCCGGATTAATTTCCTAAATGCTGTCTACCTGATCTTCCTGAAAACAGCAAGTGTTTTTTGGATAGAGTCTGACATGACATCAGCATATGTGATTTTAAGGCAGAAATGTAACATGACCAAACTGAGTTTGCACAAAACAACTTCAATTCTGGCATTTCCTATCTGTTGAGAACTTTGCATTGCACTACTGTCAGAGAATACGACATTCCCTAAATTTTTGTTTCATGCAGTCAAATGACAATATAAGATTTAAATGAATTTTTGTGTCCCCATCATCACGTGCTCTCATCACTTGCAGCTTCAAGCTTGAGGAACTCCTACTACAGGGCTTCTTAATAGTAAACACCATCCAAACGATCACTGCAAGGGCAGTTCTTTGCCACAACGCTAATGGTCTATGAGATAACCAATATACAGCATGTGAACATCATACAGTTAGGAATTACAGTGCAGCAACAAGTAGAAATCTCACCAATTTCTATCAGAAACTTTTCTATCACATCAGAAAACTGAGCTTCCTTCAGTTTGAACATCACCAGCAGATAACACTATCTCCCTCATTCAACACCAACACAATTCGAAAAATTTTTACAAACCACAATAGCATCACATTGCTGTCAGTGTTTTGCCACACAAGGTCATCATAAATAAATATTTGTTTGAACTTCTGTTTAAAGAAAGCATTCAAGAACAAAATGAAAACTCACCTCATTTCCACCAACAGCTTTGGTTAAAATCACTGCAGAAGACACAGGAGGTGGCATGCAGCCTACTGTTTGCAAGCTGAAAACAACAAAAAGAAATGTTACATTCCTCACATGATGCAAACACTATGCAACCTAAAACCTTAAAATACCAAATAGCCAAGCAGAAACAATCATCTTACCACCTGGGCAACCCAATCAGTTTGCATTAGTTACAGCCCTGCACCAGCTGACAGGATTTCTATGCTATCTTTTACCAGACACCACAGTGAAAAGTCATGTCATCATTCAAAAACCAAAACACTTAACCTTGCTGTGACTCCATTTCCCCATGTGTAGCACTGTATCTACCATTCACAAAGATACCTATGCATCTATCACAAAGACAACTACATCACATGTCTGGATGTAGTAGTTTGTAGTATGTTTTGAGACACCTGTAGCTGTTTGGCAAAAAAAAAAGAAAACAAGGATGTGAATCCTTATTTTCTTGAAAAAGCCGTTCAGTGATAAAAACATTTGCTGCTAAGTAGGAGAGTAAGAACCATGCTCAGTACTTCAGGTCCCCACTATACTTTGTTTTTCATTAACCTCTACTAAAAAAACAAAAAAAAAAACCAAAAAAACAACAACAACAACAACAACAACTAAGCTTTTTATTTCCTGAATGTTAAAAGGCCATCAAGTGTTTAATTTTTATGCGAGGGCCATGAAGATGATGAGAGGGCTGAAGCACCTCTTCTATGAGGACAGGCTGAGAGAGTTGAGGCTGTTCACCCTGGAGAAGAGGAGGCTCCAGGGAGACCTTATAGCGGCCTTCCAGTACCTCAAGGAGGCCTACAGGAAAGATGGGGAGAAACTCTTCAGTAGGGCCTGATGTAATAGGACAAGGGGTAATGGTTTTAAAATAGAAGGAGGTAAATTCAGACTTGACAGAAGGAGAATTTTTTTACAGTGAGGGTGGTGGAACACCACCAGGTTGCCCAGAGAGGTGGTGGATGCCCCATCCCTGGAAACATTCAAGACCAAATTGGACAGGGCTCTGAGCAACCTGATCTGGTTGGAGATGTCCCTGCTCCTTGCAGGGGGGTTGGACTGGATGGCCTTTGAAGGTCACTTCCAATCCAAACTATTCTATGATTCTGTTTTGACTTCTTGGTAAAAGCACCTGACTTCCATTAATCAACATATCAACATCTTTTTCTTGCATTTTAGAAGTCTAAAACACATAATTATTATCTGTCATTTTTTCCATTGTTTGTGCAGTAGAATTATCGATGTATATGGTAAATGCTGTTGCAAAGTAAGAAAAAACTGTGAGCTTTCTTTTGTTTTCAAAGACAGTCCACAAAAAGTGGTTATTACAAAAATTAATTCTATCAAGTGTGTCATTAGAAACAACAAGAACATACCACACTATGTTACAATTAAATTTGGGACTAAGTAAAATAATCCTTGTGAAAAAAACTGAGTTGACTTAGAAGGAACAACGAGGCATGAAATAAAATAGTCTGTGAAACCCCCAAAAGCATGGAATCTACATGTGTTTTCAAGTATTGTAGTATGAGACAGTATTCTAGTTCAGATCAATTACTAGCAGTGAACTACTTTGCACTTGTAACTGCGTTAGTCCATCCCCAAGAAACGCTGTGTCAAAAAGCTATAGCAAACAGAAGTATTAAACCCAAACAAGAGGGAGTATATTGTAGTGGAATTTATATGCTGCAAATATACAAAAAGCTTAAATAGAAGAAACAGGTAAACGACAATGATGCTATTTAGTTTGTCAGCTAAAGAAGCTGTGGAAAAGGAAAGAGACAACCAGTGTAAGCATTACAGAAATCCAACCACAAAGAAAAGAAATATAGGAAAAAGAAATAGTGTGTAAAGTTTAGAAATACAAATGAAAATATACAACAGACAAACACATGGCGATTCTGATGTTCATCCCCTATGTTGGTTGTGATATTGTTATTTCTCTTCTATGTGGTCTCTTGGCAGTCAGCTCCTTCAGCTTCTCACCTGCACTAATAAGGGGTGGATTAAGTTCAAAGTTATCCAGAGAGGTATGAAATGTGTGCAAGGGCATTCATCTCAGCTGGCAGGGGTTTTCCACACTATAAAAGAAAGGTTAAACACCACCATCTCTGTGAACCCTCTCAAATTTAAAATAATACATTTGGAATTTAAAATAAAAATCACTACCAACCTATCGTTTAAAATATTCTTCATATTAAAATATTGATCTACAAAAAAGCCTGATACATACTAAATGGAAATACTTGCTGAAGGGCAATAAATAGAATCACCTCTGCTAATACATTACAGACAGTTGAGTAGTAGGGTCCAAAGTCACATATTTTAGGTATGGAACTACCAAAGCCCCTTCCCATACCAGATCTTTGCATCTCATGCCTTACCACGTGTGCTGTAAATGCTATACGCTAAGAGTGGGGGAAAAGGTGAATCTATGCAAACTTACTAAAGTTTCTTCATGCTGCTTTTAAAAGAGATCCTGTCAATGCAAAACCTAGTCACCTAACAAAAAATTAATTTAAAAGATGCTTAGGATTATGTCAGTTTCTGCTTTATTTTATATATTTCAAAATAATTCCAGAACAACAAACCTCCTAATACCATCCCAGACACAGAGAGGAAAAAAAAAACAACACTGAACTGTAGAAACACAGATGAAAAGCTGGTACCATCTGAATCTGCCTCCCAAATAACATTTACAGCAAAACAGACCATTATAGAGAATGGGAGAATCTACCATTCACTCTGAAGTAAGGCAGAAAATTAACTGTGGGCTTGACTGTGCCCTTTAGGCATAACCTCGTGTAGAGAGCAGCAGAGAACTAGTGTCCCCAGGGGAGCCACCCTGCCAAAGAGCACTGCATGCCCTTGGGAGCATATGCCTATTTTTCCAGGCCTTTGTGAGAACTATCAGCTAGCTCCCACCACAAGCTGTGCTAAACATGCGTGATGAGAAAGTGACTTTGCCAAAGCCTGTCTTGTTCCCCCCATCTTTTCATTACGGTACTTCAGTGTTTCTAGGGAATAAAAACTACAGCTGTGGGATGAAATTCTGGTTACACAGAGCAGACAAGGCACTGGCAGTTCCTGACATTGGCTCCTCACTCTCCTTTCACATACCCACACAGCAACATGCAAGTACTTGCTTTAAAATGTGTTATCATAGAATTAGGACAGAGTTCAACATCTCCTGCACCTGCATAGCACTGAATATACACTTCCCATCAGGCTTCCTTTGCAGTGGATGCCTTCAGAGCCACACAATGGCTGCTGCTCTGAGCATGTCCTGAACAGCAGCATTTATCAAGAAAGTACTCTTTCAAAAAGCAAACAATACTAACAAACCACCTTCATTAAACTCCTCAACCTGATCATTCTTTGAATGAAGTCTCAATACAACATAGTTACTGCACTAAAAGATAAAACACTGCCAAAATAGAAATAGTACTCAAAGAACAAGTGCTTGCAAGGCAGCTTGAAACATACAGAAGCATACTAGTTCACTGCTAAAACACAAACACACCTTCATGAAAAATGAGGCTGGTTTAGCCTCCACATTTAGGGAGATACACATACAAGTGTTTCTTTTTTGAAAAAAAAACCAACAAGATACATGTGTAGTTTTACATGTAGTTTCACAGGTGTGTAACGTATACACATACACATATCCTTGTGCATGTAACAAATCATGTCCCTTAAATACTAAGAACCAAAGTGGCATAAGAATCTCAAGAAGGGATGAGAACTGCTGCAACGAACAATACCCACAGAAGTTTCTTACACTTCAGAAACTGAGATTCCCATGGATTAGGAGGGAATTATGGCTCACTGTGGAAAACCATGTCTCTATTCTAGCTGAGGAAAAACTTCACAATGATTTTACCTTAAAGAATAATCCTTAATATGAATAGCCAAATGTGAATGGACTTTGTCTAGCAGCTTGTTTTTTTCCTTGATGTATTAACACTGTTCAGCAAACAGTGTTAACTTCTAAATGATATCTCAATTTCACCTTCTCAGTATCATTTGGACCACTTCACACTTGGTGGAACACCTGGAGAAGCCTCTTAAAAACAATACAAAATGCTCTTTGAGGTTTAGGCCTTGTAAAAACATAAACATGAGCAGCTTTATCATTAAACTTTTAAGACAGGGAACTCTCTCCAAGCAATGTTTCACCAGTACAGTGAAAGCAGTATGAAACAATGGGGATTCTTTAAACAGTTTTCTAAAACAATTGATTTTTGCATTCAAACATTCCAGTGCAGCTGCATAGTGCTAGGTATTGACCTTCCATTCTGAAAAAAGCTTTTTATCTTTTTGGATTCTTCATAACATCTATCACTACTGCACCATCAACACAGCTTTGGAAGCACACATTCACAGACTACATCAAAGATTTAAAACACATTGTTTTCATGGTAACTTAGCTTCTGCTCATCTCAAAGTTATCCTCCTACAAAAACTTAACTTTTTTTTTTTTCTCTCCATTATTTAGCTAGGAGCAGATACTGAACTCCAATCTGGACACATCCAAGAGATGCTCAATACAGACTGCTTAAAAACCAGAATCGAACACGAGTACGTGGCATACACAGTATTTATTCACCAACTTATGTTTTTCCTTCAGCATTCCTTTTCTTTCCTCCTCATTCTCCTTGAGATCCACACAGCACTTCAGCTGTGTTTTATAAAAGAGAAAGCTAACCTGTTGCAAACTCCCTACATATGAAACTAACTGACTAGATTTGCTAAAAATGAGACCAGGTTCCTGAAAGGATTATCTTGTGCCTGTACTGTGTTTTCAACAGCAAAATGCACAAAACCAACAAGCAAAATCTGTTCACAATACAAGTCTTAAAACACTCATTGCAGGATAACCAGCCCTTTAAGAAGACAGTTACAAATATATTTCACTGCATTATACTTAAACATACCCTTTTAAAAGCCATTCATTTATAGGCGTGACTGATAATAGCTGAAGAAAGAGCCATATTGCTGTTGGGAAGAACACAAGTGTAAAAATCTGGACAAAAAGGTGTAGTTTCACATGCATCAAAGCACTTGTCAGCTCCTGCAAAAGAAAAAGAAGAGAGGAAGTTGCAGTCATAACAGCTGAAGTAAGATCACATTTGTGCTTTTAAAACTAGGATCATCTTTATAATACAAAGAGAGTGCACGTCAAAAAGGCACCTTTAGGGATCATCTGATCTCCTCTTTAATAATGAAGTACATCCAGACAACATAAAAGCTCTGTCTGTTCCTGGGCATTTTTCCAAAAGAATTGTCCACCACTTCAATAACAGCGTAGCTCTCATAACAGTAGCTTTTCAGCAGGCAGCCTTAGTACTTTGTCACTGCTTCAAAACCTGTGTTAACTACACTGACGTCTTGTTTACTTTATTGACTGCTGATATCAAGAGGAAGGGAAACTTGTAGGGTCCATGCGATTTCAGATTTCCCTAGTCTGAAGAGAGTCACAAACTGTGATTCTCATCTATACTGTGAAAAAGGGATCTTTACACTACAAACAATCATGATTTGTGGTGGTTTTTCTAAGGAAAGACTAACAAACATAAAAAGCAAAGTAGTCTGTAGCAGATTTTGATTATTTATGGTATCAACAGGTAGGAAATTTATAAGAAAAAAAAAAACGAGCTGATGAGGAATAGGAAAAAAAGAATATCAAGACCATAACAAGTTGACAGCAGCTAAGCCATAAAATTCAGAGAAATAAAGTGGCAAACATCGCTGGAGAGAGAAAACAACAACAACAACAAAAAAAAATTAAATTTAAATAGTCTAAGAGCACTCCAGAGAAGTGATCAAGTATCCTTATGCAATAAACTCTTCAGTTAGATCTGTGTCTCTGTTTCTGTCTTTTTGGGCACTGGAAGGATCTTCTACACAGTTTCAGAGTGTGAGGAAGAAGCTTTCAACATTTCAGTTCATTTCAACTCTCATAGATTAAGAAGAAAAATTCCTTTTCTCCTCTCTCAAAATAACTTGCACTCTTTTCAAGTAAACAATGCTGATTTGAAGAAAACTGTGTGATACTTTCAAAATCAAAATTGAAGACAAAACTTGGGAAAGACCGGTTAGAGCTTCCAGGGAACAAGGAAGGCAATTAAAACACAGTCAACGTAGTGCATGAAGGAATGCTGAAGGAATGCTGTATTAGCGGAACAGGTCTTTGCAGATCTAAATTACCAGTCTTTAAAATGTCTCTAGTGAGCGCCTTTTAGTGTAGTTATTCCTTAGACTGTAACATCATAGAACAAACACTGAGGCAAACAGCCTTCACTCTTTTCAGCGATCTACAAGGGCTTGTCCCAAAACAGATCTGTCACTGTAGCCCTCAAAAAAGCAGAAGTCTCAGAAAAGCTACTGGAAGCTGCTAGCTATGACTCTGTTTTTGCACACCAGATAGAACAGGTTACCTCGTCTTTCCCAGTGCTTCAGACCCTTTAGAGAGCTTATTCTAGCCTCTTGCTGGTCAGCGTGGGTCCCTGTTGCCATCCAGCCACGCTTACATGGTCACAGCTGGACTCCTCTGCGCAAATATCCACACAGAGCAGACAGTGTTTTCAGTGGCTTGCCAAATTCCTCATTGAAATGGATAACTGAAGTATGTGATTTAATTTCTGGGGCCCTACAGGAGGCATTTCCTTTAAAAGAGCAAGCTATCCAGTCACTGAAAACTGAAGGAGCATTATATTAAGGTGGAATCAAATGTTCTTGTCATGCCTGGACACAGGCTATTTCTACAAACAGAAGAGGACCCCAGTGACCTTTAGATTCGAAAACGTAACAAGGCCTTACACAGACAGGCTCTCCCTAAACGCTGCCAATTATTTTGTAAAACGCTTTCTGAATGCATGTTACCAAATTTTTTTGAGCAAGTGCTTTCACAGCAGATAAAACCTGAAGTGTAACCTTAAAAGAGTATCAGCTGTTTATAATTTTGTCAGATTCATCAGGCCTCCATTAACACTTACACAACCTCTTATCAATTCATAAAGCATACCAAACACTAGTTTTGATCTGACTGACATATTATCCAAGGTAGAACAGCCAATACACAGGTCAAGAACTAATAAAGACAAAAGCAGAAATTATTTACTTTGCAATATAATCAAAAGATATATTAACCACCTACTAGTACCAAGTTTAAGTTGTGCCTCAAACAATTAAAACATGCCCCAAAGTATTTTAATAAAATCGTGACCTGGCCTCCCAGCACATTTAAGGATTGTAGAACGTAATAGCACAAGGTACAATGACTGAAATGTTTTTCTTCCTCTTTACCTTC
Source organism: Ardeotis arabs (assembly GCA_011801015.1). Lineage (NCBI taxonomy): Eukaryota > Metazoa > Chordata > Aves > Otidiformes > Otididae > Ardeotis > Ardeotis arabs. Next base: position 3,286 of record JAAGAY010134737.1, on the reverse strand, counting down.
TACTCCCATGGCAAAAAATCAGAAAAGGCTTAGCTTCTTGAGGGAACATAAAGCTGGATGTAGAGCACCAGTCCTAACTGATGCTTCAAAAACAATCTGACATCAGCTACCTGGACATAAATATCAACTCCTGTAAAAGTTTCACTTACATTAATATATTGCTTTTAGAACCACAGATGAAAAAAATGTTATGCAAGTTCAAAGTAGCTTTGCCCAGGAACCTATCAGTCATGTCACCTTAACTGGAAAAAGTTAGATGTATACTAGCCCTCAGAATCTAATCAAGACTTCGATAATGCTACTGATTTCACTCTCACTCACAGCTGCTTTAGAAACATAGAGCTTCAAGGACACAAACTAGTGAAAGGGAAAGCAGCTTTACATTTTTTCCTCTGCAAGCAAAGATTTCTAACCCTGAGAGCAGAAAACTCCATTAGTACTACTCAGGCTTTGTGTTTCAGGTCCTCTTCTCTGTCAAGGAAAGTGCCTCTCTGCAGCCTATTTCCATTAAGATTAATTATTGTCCCAGGCAAACAGACAAAATGGTTCTCCCTGCTTCCTCATAAGGTCACAGGGCTCTAAATAGCTGCTAAAGAATTGAGGAAAGTTATTCACTTCACTTATACTATGTACTGGCAGAACTAGAGGCCCTAGTGCCAGAACTGGCAGCAGACACAGGAGGAGCGGGCTGTCATCAATTCAAACACCACCTCCAAGGGAAACTTTATCACTATAACCATGATACAGGTATAGAAACATTTTTTTCGTTGAATGCATGCTGTTCATCTAAATCTCAGTTAGCCCAGAAGATAACTGGACAATATCATGGTGATTTTTTCAGACATTGTATCATGCAACATATGAATGACATCACTTGTTAGCACAGCTAACAGTGTAAAAGGAATCAAGAAATTAAACTAGCAGAGACATGCACTTCACTTAAACTCTGATTGCTCCTTCTCTTCTTGGCACGTAGCCATCATTTCCTTTCTCCAAGCTTTCTTTACATATTACCATGAGGTTCTCCCCTTCATCTTTTCTTACTCCCAGATTGTTCCTCTTTGAAAAATGCGTGACAAAATTGAAATGAGTCTCAGTGTCTGTGATATGCAGCAGAGCGTAGGCACTTCAAGTCCACCTGTCCACAACTAAATCCTACAGGAAAAGATTGCCAAGACTTTGTACCTGTATATTGCTCTTGCATCTGCAGAGGAATCCTTTTGTGTTGATACTAGCTGCTGCCCCGTGCCTACCCAATGTCGTAACTTAAAGCCACCAGATCTCTGCTTGCATCAATCCTGTCGTGACTGGCCTAAACAGTTTTACTTAGAGAGCACACCAGCAGCTGAGATGAAGGAGAGAGGCACAAAGAGCTCACATCTGTCCTGCAGAGCCATGGAGACTCCACAGAGCCCCACTCTGCCTAGTTCCCTTCAAAAGTTCTCCTCTAGGATTTGCAGATTTCCAGCCTGTATCTCAGGCGAGCAGCAGAGAAGCCAAGGTGAAGACAGGGTGGCAGAAGGCAGGCGCTAGTGTGCTCCTGGGTCTCACCCTGATGGGTGTTTGGGACACACCCAGGGTGTAGATCCAGTCTGAAAATTGTGCTCAGCACTTCCATTTAGTCAAAACCCTGCAAAGTCAAACAACACACCTTCTATGGATGCGTGAAATTTATTCACATTCTCCTCCTCCTCATGTTCACTACTTTGTGAAGAATTTTCTGAAATCAAGAAGGGGTTATTCCACAGATGTCTGATATTTATCTTCTTTTGTTAGCCATTCTCCCACCATCAACAGCAACAGCGTAGCAATTAAATACTCCAATTATATTCAAACTCGATCAAAAGCAACAGAAAACTTTTTAAAACAAAACAAGAATGAAACAATGAGAAATTACAGTACCTCAGTTTTTAAGGAGAGTCCACTGTTAAAGAATATAGCTGAAACGGCAATGTAAGTTATGGTAATTTCTGGTTTCAAGGGTCCTAAAAAATACAGACACAGAGAACAAAGTGAACTACAATCAAAGAGATAATGATATGCATATATGACATCAAAGTAAATGAAAATACTTAGAAAAATATCTTGAGAAAATCTAATCATTAAAGATTCTAATAAAAAGAATGGAGTTTCTATTAAGCTACAGAAAGCATGCTACTCATTTTTAAATAAAAGCAAATTACTGAGTGGAGAGTGAGGTATGATGTCATACAAATTTGGCTTCTGTGATTACAAGCCACTGGGAACTAATGGGTAAATTCTGGGAATGTGAAAACGGGGACTTTTTCCACAGTTCTGTCATCAGAGTATCCCTATAGCATCAGCAAACTCAAACAAAAATATTAGCTGCTCCCTCCACGGAGCCATCGATACCATTCACATAACTACCTCTCACTTCTTCCCCCACAACACACACACCTGGCTGGCTGCCTGCACGGAGGAAACTAAATTGTACGATGCAATGATTTCCTTGGGGCAATACAATTCTGCATTATTCCCCCACAACAGGGCTGTGTAAAACGGTTCATTCCAGCCCTACAATAACACATTTCAGACACACTGCTGCAGTGAGATCAGCAAGGGCAGATGCCTGCACCTCCAAGGGTTCCACTATATTAAAGGCTCACATTTGTATATATTTATATACTTTTATTTTCAGGGAGATTAAAATAAAATACTTTTTACACTCCTATAAAAATGATGAATTCTCTTAATACACTTTGCCTTCGGAGGCCACCAAGCGCAAAATATATATACTCATTTTTTCACAAGCATTCAACCAGTTATTAGAAAGTAAATACCAGCAGTCTGCTTAGGACCAAAGTAACATCCTAACTCTGCAAGTGACAGTAAGTTGTCATGAGCAAAACTGCAGCAGCAAACAACTAAGCCTCTACTCGACAGTCCAGAAGAGAGGAACCTTTCTGCTCTCTCAGATGAATAAAACATTGACGGTCAACTGGAGCAAGGTCAATGATCCTTAAACTAGAGAGATTTGATTGTACACTGAGTCTAATCAAATTTGCATCTCAAGTAATTTAAAGCCAAATCCTACTCTCAGAGAGGACTCTGCTGATGAGACACTAAAACTGTGTGTGTTAAATATAAAAAAAATAAACCAAACAACCTGTAAGAAGCATAAGGTAAAAATAAGCCAGGAAATGCAGGAGTTAAAGTTGCAACAAAGCACATGGGTAGCTGCAAAATTATGGCACGTTAACTGAATAGCTGGGGGGCGGGAGGGGAACATAAAAAAAAAAAAAAAAAAAAAAAAAAAAAAAAAAAA
>JAAGAY010134736.1:0-56651 GCA_011801015.1 Ardeotis arabs | reverse complement strand
CCCCTTCCAAAAAAAAAAAAAAAAAAAAAAAAAAAAAAAAATCTAATTCACCTCTGGCAAGGTCCACTCTGAGTCAAACTCAGAGCAAAGCCAAGTTCACCTGGGAATCCATCCGAGACGTCGCGGCAATGAGGGTAGGATGTCATCTGTTTGGCTCAGTTAAATATTTTGCACAAAAATAAGGTTTTAGGTACACACCAGTACTACAACAGCATCTGAGCGGAGGCAAACGCGTCTTCAGTAGCTGAAAGGACTGGTGGAAAGCTCCTCCTCCCCTACAGTCAGTAGAAGGGCAGCTTTGCCTCTTGCAAAGAGATGAACACCCGGGGCCAGGTGGTCTCGCTGCACACACTGACTGGGGAGCAAGGAGGAGCTGCCCCCCATTGCCTGCCATCTGCACCCTGTTCTACCTCAGGGTAGGTCCAGCAAGGACGGAGTACGACCTTCTTCTAAGGTAATATAGAGAGATTTCAGTATCAGCCCGATACAGAACAGCTTAATTTTTAAGGCAAGCAAAGGACAACTTGAAGTTAAGTGGCATTGTGCTTATCCCCATCCCTCCCCTGAACAACCCTATGCGCTTGACCTGTGCTGGTCTCGTCTTCCCACAGCGCTAGCGGACCCACAGTAACTCCTACACGAGATGCAAATTTGTTCTTGGCAGCACTGTCACTGGCAGTCTGGTTGGGCAAGTTAGCATGGTTATCTTCTCAACTCCACTGGCAGGCAGACCAGAAGATCATTGCTGAGGTCTTGATCTGTGAAGATCTCATCCATCGTCTTGGTTAATGGGAGCAGAGCAGGAAATGCAGCATGTAACAGGTCAAGGTAAGGTTAAATGCACAAACCAGGCTCCTTGGGGAAGGGAAAATGTAGTTTGAGTTACTTTAAGTCCATCAATTGCTCCTCAGTTTCTTGCATCTGATCCAAGATGTTTGTCCTGAGGAGGTTTAAGTGCTACCAAGCCAGATTTTTGCCAGAGCATCTTGCTACCTGTGTGGTCTTCACGCATCTGGGTTGTTCAGTTGTGTGTCTTTAGAGAAGTCTTCAGAGCAAATTTGAGACAGATCTGGGAAAGAAAAAAACAAAACCACCAACCTGGTTAAATGCAGAAGTTAAGAGGAGTAATAAGTAATTCCTTAGAAGCTCTGGGACACCAAGAACAGGTTTTGACAGTGCAGGTTGGTGTTTTATTCTGTCAAAGCTGCACTTTGCCCACTGGGTACTCAAGGAGAGCCTGAAGCAGACATGAGGTGGGTGAGTAGGCTGCAAACTGAAATTACAGGTCTGGACGCTAGACTCTGCCTGCTCAGAGCCACTCAGGGTGGGCAGATGTTTGCAGGCTCGGTCTGTGGGTGGGGAACTACAACCTCCCAGGGACTTGGCAGGAATGGAGGGCTGAACAGCCTGTGATCACGGGGAGGAAGGATCACTTCCTCGACACCATAACGCTTCGGAGCTCAGGGCTGCTCCTCTGCCTCGTGCAAACGCTGTTCTCTGTGAGCGAGCAGGAAGGGCACATCTGCCAGCAATTCTGTTTTATGGGGGTTACTGAGTAGCACATCAAAACAGCCTTTTATTGAACCTATCAGGAATATTTACCTGATCTTTCACAACCTGTGGCAGAGGCACAGGTTTCATTCACAGCGTTGTTTGCTATGATGGTTTCTGCCCAACCTGGAACGGTCCCAGCTCGTGTTGCCGAGCTGAGCTCGGCTGCCCGAAAGGGCTCTGCTAGCCCTAACAAGCGCTTCGTTTCCGGATTAGAAAGCGACAAAGCTCTAGGGTTACGCATGGAAGTTTAAGAGAGGCCAAAAGGCTGGGCTTCACCTGAAGGAAGCTATCATTTAGTCAAACGAGCAGGGATTCATCCAGAACATGACTAGAGGCAACCCGAAGCAATCAAGCTGTCACTGTTAGGACCAGACTTACGGGAAGTCATTGCTCTGAGGACTGATCCTAGGTGTCTGGGAAGTCTCCCAGAGGTCAAGCAGGGCTGAGATGCTCTGGCAACAGCTGAGTTTTGCACTCTCCTGAACCCGAAGAGATTAGTGCAGCAGAAGACAAAGCCGTAGGAGTCACTACTGGAACACCATGGCAAGTCCTCAGCTGCATCTTTAATCAAGAAATTCCTTGCCAGCTCAAGATCTTCTGCCAGGCTGAAACCATCTTTGAGGCAATCCCCTGCACGCCCCGCTTTCCTCTGTTTTACAGAGCAGTTAACAGATGCCTCTAATTAGCTCTTCGCTACTGCACAGCTTTGGGGTATTGGTAGCACCTCATTTTTAGCATCTACCATGACAGCAGGAACCTGTCTAGGTTCTTGAGGCTGAAGGATTGTTTTATACCAGTTTGGTAGTAAGAATGTAAAGGTATAAGATCACAAACCAAGAAGAGGAGTGATGATGATATCACCTAGTTAGTGATAGTTAAGGCATACGTGAAAATTAAGTTTAATAGTTGGGAATCTTGGGCTAGAATTTATTAACTTTTTTTTTTTTTAAGAAAAAGAGGTTCTAGGAGTCTAAACAAAACAAAACAAAAAAGGCTCCACTCATCCCAGCACAGCCACATACACCAGACAGGATTTCTCTTAGCTGAATTTCCCTACCTTTTCTGCCATTCCGCCGGGCACTTCACAAACCAGAGCTCTTTACCAGGAGATATACTGGTTAGCTGGGAATCCTCCACACAGAAAGCAAACCTAGGACGAGGAACCAGAAGTCAAGAGAAGGTGCCTATTGTCTCCGTGATTAAAAATAACATGTAATATGGATTGCAGCTAATTCTAGGACAAGCTGTTTGATTTGATCCTTCCTGTGGGGCATCTTGATACACCATTAGCCTGTTGAGTGGCTGTTTTATTTCCCACTTCAGTATTTTATTTGGAGATCTTTGCTTCTACTACAGGTAGCTTTCCAATTTCAGAGATCTCGGAAGGAGCAATATAGTGCTTAAGGAGTGGATGTCACCGTGCTACCGGTTGCAGTTTTAGGTCTAGCTTGTTGTGCCAAATTAGCACATTATGCATGCAAAAAATAGCTATGCCCACCTACATTTCAGTATTTTTAGCACTGTCAGTACTTTAACCCTTCAGGTATGATCTAAACCATCTTGAAGTTGGCTAATTGAGTTGGTAACCTCAAGCTGGTGAGCTCCTACACCGTGAGAGAGCGTTAGCAGGGAACCAAAGAGGAAAGACAGTTCAAGGTACCGGCTAAGTCCAAAACCCCCACTTTTCTTCCTAGATTCTGAATATTGCCCCTTTTGAATGAAGTCTCAAGTCAGCTCACGCGCAGTCTAACACGATCATTACCTCTGTTGCGTTTCCCCAGATTTCACACGGATACGTCTGATATGCAGTTCCTGGGAAGACTTCACAGGCCGATACCAGTAGCTCTTCAGCTCTTTCCACAGGTCGTACCATGACTGAGATGCTCCCTCCCAGGTGAGCTTTATTTTTAAAAGCTCACCCATGTCTTCTTCGGTATAGACCAGGAAGGTGTTAGTAGCATTTAAGCCAATTTCATCGAGCCTGAAAGACAAGCAGAGACAACATTTCTTCCTCATGGAAGCATGCCAGATGCTCATTCATTCCACGCAAGAAGTTAAACAGAGCCCGTTGCAGCTTATCCACATTCAACTGTCACCAGTTAATTACTGATTACACTAAAGAAAGTGAGCTTGGATAGCTGGTTCAGTACAGGGCATCACGTACTCGGCTCAGCCATCCTCCCACAGCTGAAAGGTGAATTTCATGCCTCGTGTTTCTTCTGGGAGAGGCTAAAGGAGGTCAGCAATGCCTCCAGAGATATAGGTGCCTTCCGACTACTTGGTAGAGGGGAAGAGCAAAACAAAGCACTTCACCAATGAGCCATGAAGGCTAGTATGTAGAGGACTTGGGGACATCAAATAGCTTCCTCAGCAATAAATTACAACGAAGCAACTGGATGGAAGGTTTTTTGAATGGTGATGAAGTGAGGCTGCTAGGCTCCAGTGAAATACCAGAGGAAAAAGAACGATGCCACCTTGTCTAGCCCCAGTGGCCTTCTCACACAGGTAAGCACAACAGGCCGGCTCACTCACATTTCCAAAGAGAGAGGTTCAGAGTCTCCACTGGTGCCGTGAAGGGTGACGGAGAAAGTGGGGTCAGCCCCTCCCATGTCCTTGTAGCTGAAGACGTGCATTTTCATCTGATAGTGGTAGACTGGAGAGAAACAAGGAGAACACAGGTGGAAGCAACTTGGTGGAGAGACAACATTGCTTAGCATCGCTCTTTGTGAAACAGCGTTGGCTGGCAAAGGCTAGACCTCCATATGAGGTATACTGAGATATCATCGATCGCTTTTCTCCTGCGCTTACTGATTAGAAAGTTGACACTTACACAACAATAACTACAGCAGGCCCACTCTGGGAGGGCTCCCCATGCCTTACACTGCTCTAAGGTTGCAAGTATGACATGTGCAAACTGCAGACCTGCTCAAAAGGCAGTGTCCTTATGGCCAGAGCCCTGTGGATTTTATGTGGAAGAAGGAGCACAGTAATGCCACGGGACAGCAATGCAGCCAGGTACCGGCGAAAGCCCAATGCCTGGTGCTGCGCTGCTTCGAGGTGATGCTACTCTTCCACCTCCACGTCCTTCCCAACATTGACTTTGGGAGTCCACACCTAGAGAGGAGATTATGCTGTTTTTAAGAAGGAAAGCGTACCTTTGAACGGCATGTCAGCTCTTGTTTTTAAATACATCTTGCTGTTTCTTTTGTTCCGTGTTTTCCTGGCGTTGTAGCCAATGCCGCTGCAGCGGTTCTTCCGGCAGCTCAGGCAGATGCCCTTCTTGAAGCGACTGGAATCGGTACATTGAAACGCGAAGCTTTGTTTATCCTGGTTCACGAGGGAGTCCACGAAGAGGTGCACAGACCGCTCGTGTTCACATTTAACAACTTCGCCAATTGCTAGAGAGGCAGAGTTGCAAGGGATACATTTTGTTTAAGCACTCGTCACCCCGGCAGCCGGTAAGATACAGCGAGCTACGCCGTTTTGTAGCCCAACATGAGTTGAGCATGGCCAAACGTGGACATTTTTCCAACACTAGCAATTCAAGAGGTTAGTGCAAGATGCTTGAAGAGAACTTGCCATTTAGTGTCTACCAGGAGAAGAGATTCAAAGAGAATTCTAGACCTAGCATAAGAAGACCATAGTTTATGATCAGGTGTTAGAGTGAGAACATGCTACTCCAAAATTAAAAGCCAGTCTAGTTTCTAGCAGCTATCTCTAGTAGTACAGGCAGTTTCAAAGGAAAAAAATAGGTTTTTTTGCTCTTGTAAATCAGATCATCCCCCAGCATCAACTTGAGTCTATTTGTACAGAGTCTACACTGACCAGAGGCAAAATAAGTAATGAGAACTCACTCCCGTAGGCAATTGCTCCCAAGACGTCACTTAATCCGCAGCCAGGCTGGAAGTCTCCCCCATTGGGGTAGATGTCAACGTGGCCTACGGGCATCTGGATCCCAATGCTGACGCCTAGTGTTTCCCTCGTGTAGGTGTGAAGGACATCCACAAATCTCGCATCGTCGGGAGAGAGGCGCTTGCTAGGGTCCACTCCTTCGAACATAGGGCCAGCTGGATCCAGGCCTGGTGTCAGAGGACAGTACACAAGACGCTGGATAAGAAATTGGGTTATTTCACACAGAATACAGCTGAGAACCTGCTGCTAGCAGCCCTTCTGAGCAGGTGCTATACTGACAGTCCCTGCCTCCCTGCAGGGAGCCCATCTCTTCACCATGGGCTCACTGAGGCAACAAATGAAGATGTCCATACCACTTTTCAGAGTCATAAAATCTTAAGGTTGTAAGAGACCTCAAAGACCATCAAGTCCAACCATCAACCTAACACCACCGTGCCTACTAAACCATGTCCTGAAGTGCCAATTTTGGCACAATACAACCCAGGAGCGGCAGCGATGGCTTCAGATTGCCCGCTGGAAGCAATGGGTCCTTGCTAGGTCACTTCAAGGGGCAGCAGACAACCAAAGACCAGAAGAGGTCCAGCACCCCACAGAGACCGCTGGTAGCCAAAGCTGCCTTGGCGACGTTTAGTCTATTTTCAGTCTGGACATATGGAGGGACTAATACAAGTTTAAGCAGCAGCCAGGTAATCCCTGCATCTGCAATCTGCAATCCCATGATGGGTTTGGGACCTTCTGTTAACCTCTGAGCCTCACCCCCAACCTGATGTTGTGCTCTTAAGCCATTCCCTAACCTGACCGTTAGGGGATTTTTTTTTTCCTGCTTAACAAAACACAGATACTTCTTGCTAGGCTCCGAGGAATTCTCAAGGCCAGTGTCACATTTGAAGGCTCAGTGCAACCCCTTCTACCATGCCCTAAGTGCTCTGATGGTGAAACCAGCTTTCCTCTGGAGTCAGAAGCACTCTGTTCAAGATACTTTCAGAATGAGGAGTTGACTGAACCCCAAATGGGATGAACTGCACCCAGAAGTTCTCACTTCTGTTAGTTCATGAGCTGTGATTACAAAACCAGCATCACTCAGAGGCTTAGGATTTGGATAGTAGGGGTTTGAGCTGGACTTGTTTTGAACCCACATTTAACTTCAAACATGCTCAAGATCTGTTTGTCCTCTGAAAGGTTTTTTTCATTTGAAAAACTTCATTTTGAACCTCTACATTTGAGGTTCGAAATGAAGACACTTTCTCACGTGAGGAGACCCACGCTCCCCACTGCCACCACAGGTAGGAAACTTGTCATTTCTGAACGAGCGAGCCCAAAACAACATCGCAGCAACACAGGAAACGAGCCTCTTCGGGGAAACTCGCTGCCGCTAAGGAAAGGTAAGAGACTGCTTAAAAACCCACTTGCCTGTAATTCTGCCGATTGTCCCATGGACGTGGTTACCAGCAAAGCCGGCAACGTGGGCGCCCAGGCTGTACCCAATCAGGTGGACGTTCTCGAGCTGGAAGAGCGGGTTCTCCTGCAAGAGAGAAAAAAGTAAAAAGAGATGGTAATTTGTCCCCTCTGTCATTCAAGGCATCTGCAGGACTCTAAAGTCCAATTCTAAGAAGAGATTGGAGGGAGGGGGCAGGCTTTGTTCTTTATTTCACCAAGATGAGTACAAGTTGAATGGATTGGATGGCACTTGAGGTTTGTTTGCCCCCAACCACAGTACCCAGTTTCAACCCCAATTACGCTGTTATTTGTTGAAGCAGCATCTGGAGCAACCTTCTCCAAGGAGCTGCCAGCAGACCCCAGTCCTGACCATGGACTCAAGCGCCAAGCGGAGCACCACGGGCCTTTTTCTTCTCCTTTTCCACCCTCTTGCCAAGCCAATGCTGACTTTGAACGCCGAGCTCCTGAGTTCCCACTGCTCAGACAGGAGGAAGGACTCCTAAATGTGAAGTCCACTTCAACGGCATGGATCTGACAGGGACGGAGCGTCACCCAGGAAAGTGCCACAGCGCTTGCTCACGCAGGGGCTGTGAGCCATCACTCCATCGAGCCGTGGGGTTTGGATTACACCAGCGCCTTCCCCGCTCGTGGTGAGCGTCGGAGCTGGTGAGCGCTCCGCTCCCTTGTGCGACAGTCCCTCGCAGAGCGTTACAGCAGAGCCCGTTCTTGACTCGCCTCACCTGCAACCAGTCCAGCAGCCTGGCGATGCTTTTCCCGACAATCCGCGTGTTGTTGACGGCGTCGGTATAGAGCTGGTGGGCAAGCGCGAGCCAGTCCACCACGACCACGTTGGCGTCCTTCTCCCTCTCCTGAAGAGCAGACACCAAGCTGCCCAGCCAGGTTTCGAACATGCCGCTCATCTAGAAGAGACGCTCAGGTGTTAGTTTCCAGCTGGCAGCACGCAGATCACAGTTATTTGTATATCATTTACGTATTCTGCCCCAGCTGCACGCCGCTCCTCCGCAAGCCCCACTCCTTCTCAGCACTGTGAGAAAAACAGGTTTTGAGAGACTCTGGATGTAATTAGCCACCTCGCCTTTTAAGGCAGGAGGGAGAGGCGTTCATTACCTGCTACCTTATCACTCTTTTTCTCCGCCGTCTCGGAAATTGACGGATTGCTAAATTATTTGCCAGCCCTGGCGCCGCCGTTTCCCTGAACCCGGGCGGAGCTGACAAGTCCCCCGGTGCCGCAGGCTCGGCCACATCGAACGCCGGAGAGGAGAGCGTGGTAGCGTCTGCCCGCCCGCCGTTTGCTTTATGGAGGACTGTGGGGACACAGCTGTGACGGCAGAAAGTCTCTGTGCGTGCCTGTCAAGCCAAGGGCCACCTTCGTAGCACTCGGTTAGTTGGATTTTAGGGAAAAAAAATCTCAAAGTCCCTTTGCCACGTTCATGTTGTACAGATGTGAGCTGGGGCACTTGTGAATGGGTTGGGTGATTTTTGTGGAGTTCTGAAGTACGACCCACGTTACTTTGCTCCAGGGACTACTACTGCAGCGCTCAGAACATGAAAAATTGCCCCAAATCCCCCCTGTGCTACAGACAGAGCACATTTTCAGGGCAGTTTGCTCTCAGACCCAACGCGAAGCATCGCCGTGAGCCGCGCCGGGATCCTCCACGCTTACCGTCCAGCCGTGAATGATGAAGAAGGTTTTAGCGGACAGGTTGAACTTGCAGTCCTCCAGCCACTCGTGGCGGCCGATGGCGAGCGGGCAACCGTCCTCTTCGGTGGCCGGCGAGGAGCGGAGATTGAACCTGACCTGCGGCTTCGCGGCCGGCGCCGGCTCCCGCCTCTCCTCCAGCAGCTCGGCCATGGTGGCACCTGCAAAGGGTGGAGGAGGACAGGTCAGCACAGGGTTCGGCGGGCCAACCTGCTCTTCCCCCCGCCCTCCCCACGCGCGACCGCGTCCCGCGTGGGCCCGCGCTTCACCCACCTCCTTCCAGCAGCGCGGCCCCCGCCACCCGCGGGGGGGGCCCTCCCGTGGGGGTGCCACAGGCCAGGGCGGTGCAGAGCAGCAGGACGAGACCCCTCATCGCTCGGGAGCGCGCACGGGCGGACGGGCCGCGCTCCGCGGGCGGCGGGGCCCTTTAAGGGGGCCGCGTGGGGCGGTGCTCGTGGCCCGATCGGGCCGGGCCGGCTCGTAGGGCCGCTCCTATTGGTCACGCCCTCCGTGACGTCGCCGGGGGGGGGGGTTGAATGGATGGCTCACGCGTGGGGGCGGGAACGCTCCTCGCGGGGGAACCCCGGGGAGGGGGGGAAGAATCTCCCGTGGGGAGAGGGAGCCCACGGGTGGAGTGGGTACCCAGCGCCGAGTGACCCCCGCGAGGCAGCGGTTTTTCATCTCGCGTGGGACGCGGGGCACGGCAAAAGGGGTTGGGGGGCGGCGTGGGGGCGGCAGCGCTCCCCGGCTGCGCCCACCGACCCCGCTGCTGGCGTGGGGGGCTGCGGTTTTCAGCCCCACCTGCGGGACCCCCTCGGTCCCCCAATTCTTTTTTCCCACGCCCAGGACAGGGCACCACTGCCCCGGGGAGCGGCTGCAGGAGGGATTGGTGCGGTGCTCCCGTGGCCAAGATCCTGTCCCATTGCATTTCACCTCGCTAGGAAGGCACAAGTGGAGTGCTTGGCTCAAGTGAGCCCTCCCGATGGGGAAAAATCCTGGCTCTTGGGTTCATGGGGTGCTTGGTACTGAAAGCAGTGGCACGGGAAGAGTCAGAGATGCTCCAGTTAAGGAGCTCATTTGCACAAGCCAGAGATTGATTTCATTGCTTTAGGCCAGGTACTCAGCATCAGGGAATGATTATCGCGCTTCTGCAAATTTTTAATTCCACAGATAGAAACCTGAGAGTTTTACACACCCTCCATTCTTCCCACCTGTTTTTTCTCTATTTTCATTCCTTTTCTGCAATGAAAGAGGGAGTAGGATTTGCAGGATTTTTTTTTTTTTTAAGTTATAAAACAGTTTTTCTTTTCAATTATAAAACGCAGCCCAGGCAGTAGAATTTAATGGGATTGGTGTTAGTTTCCCTCTTGGCTCCTTCCGCCTAATTTGTTTCTGAGATGATGGAGGAGGAGGGGTAGAAACGGGCCTGGAGAACAAACCAAGAGAGGAGAGGGCTGCTCGGACGGCAGCAACCTCAGGGCGCACGGAGCTGGGGCGAAGGCCGTGGGCAGACTGACGCATCGGACGGGCGTGCAGAGCTGACGGCACCCCAAAGGGTCTGCGATCCTGGAGAGGCAGCTCTGCGGTGAAATAACATCCCAGGTTAATCCTTGCGTCCCCCTGCGCCTGCTCAGCCCAGAGCCTCTTGGTTTGTCATCATCCCATCACGTCGCCAATTATTTTATATTTTGCACTTACTGCAGAGTGGGGGGAGATACTACTTTATGCGGCGCAGCTTCTGCGCTGGATATTTTTGTTCTGCGAGCATCAAACTGGGGTGAAAACAGGCCTCGATGTCTTTGTTTTCCAGCCATTCCTTACCCCACGTAGTCTCTCCTCCCCTCTCCAGACTTTCAAATACAGCCCCGCTATGAACACACTTCATACGACCAATACTTCGTACCCCTCCATAGGTTTGCTTGCTTACAGAAGAGGCTAATCTCCGTCGGGTTATGAAATCGGCTCACATGCTTCAGTGGCATTACCCACCATTGATATCCACGTTCGATCCCCGTTGAGCTCTCTTTGTTGGAGGTAACCCCCTTCTCCTGCTTCTTCTAAGCTGATTTCTTAGGCCACATCATTCAAGCCCCACGTCCCCATGGTATTTAGATGTAGTAAAAATGACTGGGGGGAAAATAAATGGCAGCCAGCGAGCCAGCTAAACTGTCTGACTATTAATGGTCCTGTTAGTTGCAAATTTACTTTGCCACAAAGCCTCCAGCATGTAATCCTTAGATGAATGCCTTTGATTGTGAGGGAATATTTACAGCTGACCCTGCCAGCAGCCCGCAAACCTGCAATGGGCCTCCTGTCCCACATTAAATCCGCTGGCATCTGTTCCTGGGTTCTTATCAAGCACATGCTCTGTTGGTGCAGTGTTTGGGCCGTAGCGCTCGCGGATACGGCGGGCCTTGAAGAGCAAATCCCCGCATTCCTGTGAAACAGTAATTCTTGTGAGCGTTGTCACACAGGGAGGAACGTTACAGTTCGTACCTGCCACCAGGCATCGCCATCCACAGGGAGGTTTCCGGAAGCCTTTGATCCCCACCGGCCACCCCCTCCTCATGGCAGGTCCCCGGTCCTGCTGTTGGACCACCCTTCACCAAGGAGAAACTCCTTCTTGGCCACTCTTTGTCGTGCCATTTTCCCAGACGTGCTTGAGCGACATGAAGTGATTTTTACGGTTTTTAAAATCTCTTTTCACCCCTGCCCATGCCTTGCATTAGTCCCCCAGTTGCTCTGATTGAGCGTGTTGTCCTTGTAGAGACCCTCAAGTGATCTTTCTCCATCTCCAGCCACAGCAGAGCTGGTGAGAGCTCAGTGCGTCCTGACGCCTATTCCCCGTGTCCAAGAGGACAAGTGTAATTCAGCAGCTCGTTATTCCTGGCACGTCCCATGGTACGTGAGATGGTTCCAGACCGCTTGGCTGCTTTGTGTTGGACAGAAGACTCAGCGGTGGGTGGTGGGCCTGCTCCATCCACTCCGCAGACAAGGATGTCTTTAGGTCTGTGCCGAGGAATGACGTCTGTTTTCTCTCTTCTTATGCCTTTACCCAAAGCCTACGCTTTTCCATCCGAGCTGTATGAATGCTGAGCATGTTTGGGCTTGAACATGGACTTGGAGCCAAGCCCATTGGCAGTGCAAAGGTGTCGTGGGTGGCCGGGGGGTGGATATTTGCTTCTGCTCCATTCTGAAGTCCTATTTTGGTGGGGGATTGGAGATGTGTCTCAGAAGTTCATGAGCTCTTGACCCTTCAGACAGTCGATGGTGTGCCACCAGTGGTGCTTCTGCTTTGACTGTCCTGCACCCAGCAAAGGGAAAAGATTAAAAAAAATAATAAATTACTCCCCTGCCTTTTTTGTAACTGGAGTCTGGAGCTGCTAGAGAGCCCAGAGAGGAGTTTGGGGGACGGTTGCTTGCTTTAGGGATTGCTTCAGAGTGCATATCCTTATCCACAGGCTTTTTCTTCAAATCCACAGGAATATTTGGCCCAAGTCTGGAGTGGATGTGGAAGCACCATCGGTGAGACGTACTCAACGCTCAGCTGGACTGCAGCGGGAGGGGAGACCATAAGAACGGGCAGAGCGGGCAGCGGCTCTCCTGCCTGCTTGGATGGGTCTGTCAGACCCATGCACAGCTCTGTCTTTGGGCTCGTTTCTGGTACGTAGCAGCTAAAAGATCTTGCGAGTGGGCATTTTGGCAAAATAATTAGGAAGCTGACATCTCCTCCTTCTCCAAAAACTCCCCAAACTAAACCCCAAACCAGCCATCTAGGGCTTCCTTTTCAGCACTCCTAAATCCACTTTAAATTTATCTCAGTGGCGCTCAGGCTTTCAAAACTGATCCTTTAAACCTGGAAATCCTTTAAACGAGGAAACTCTGAGCGTGCCACTCAACTTCCCAGTGCCCACAGGAAAGAAAAGGAATTATTTATTAAAACCAATTAATTTATTGCTTACTTTAGCAAAGCGCTATAAAAACGTATGATGTTAGTTCTCTCCATTATTGCTAATTTGTACCCAAGCTTTATGGTTGCAAATCTCTGATAATTCTTTCTTCCTGGGCAGCTCATGTACGTTCTTCTTCTCCTTGTGGTCCTGATTGCTGATTTGGCTGCTGTTTAGGAGATCCTTTGGCAGTATTTTACCATGGTTCACATTAAAGGGGAATGGTATTTTAAACCACAAACATAGACTTCACACGCCGTCTTCGGTTTTTCAGAAGAAGTGTGACAAAGGGTTTGCGGCACAGAAACAAGCCGCAGATGGTGCTGGGTATGGTCAAGGTCGGCATAGTTTGTTCTCCAGCACCTGTTTCCTCATTTGCCCTCTACTTTGAACCTTCTGCCTTCTCAAATCTCAGCAGGGCGTAGCACTGGGTTCTACCTGAGACAGGGGAAAGGTTCGAGCCATCCTTGGAGATACACGGAGCCTCCTACTCTCCTCAGATGTTAGCTTTGCTTACACCAACAATATTATTGATTTCATTTTTTCACCAGCTTGTGCATTTTACTTTGAGAAACTGTCAGTTATCCCATCCCCAAATCCAGTCTCAGTCCTCGGTGTCTCAATGAAAAGGGCATCTGTCACATGTGGTACAGCGCATGCAGGATGGAGATGGGAAAGAATGAGATGTCCCTGAGGATGCTGGTCCCCCACTGGGCTCTACTTCACCCTCTGGCCATTTATTCCTAATCACCTAACTTCTCCCATTTGTTCTATTTGTCAGGTGCGTGGATCTTATTAGGACAAGTCAGCGTCTCTGCAATTAGTTAAGAAAAGCTTGGAGGATTTCTTAATACTTTGTACTCATGTTCTTGCCTATGATCTACAGACATTGCTGATATTCATCCCAGTAACTCCCAGTCCAAGGACAAACAGACAGACAGACTAAGGTCAGGCCACAGGAAAAACAAGAGGGCTTTTCTGTGCAGGTCAGTTACCTCCTGGGCTGCATCCCCAGCAGCGTGGCCAGGAGGCCGAGGGAGGGGATTCTGCCCCTCTGCTCCGCTCTGGTGAGACCCCACCTGCAGCGCTGCGTCCAGCTCTGGAGCCCCCAACATCAGAAGGACGTGGAGCTGCTGGAGAGGGCCCAGAGGAGGCCACAAAGATGGTGAGAGGGCTGGAGCAGCTCTGCTGTGAGGCCAGGCTGAGAGAGCTGGGGCTGCTCAGCCTGGAGAAGAGGAGGCTCCCGGGAGACCTGAGAGTGGCCTCCCAGTGCCTAAAGGGGGCCTGCAGGAAAGGTGGAGAACTTTCTAACAGGGCCTGTAGTGACAGGACGAGGAGGTAATGGTTTTAAACTAAAAGAGAGTGGATTTAGAATAGATATAAGGAAGAAATCCTTTATGCTGAGGGTGGTGAGGCACTGGCCCAGGTTTCCCAGAGAGGTGGTGGATGCCCCATCCCTGGAAACATTCCAGGCCAGGTTGGCCGGGGCTCTGAGCAACCTGATGTGGTTGGAGATGGCCCTGCTCCTTGCAGGGGGGTTGGACTGGGTGGGTTTTGAAGGTCCCTTCCAACCCAAACCGTTCTGTGATTCTATGGTTCTATCATACGCTTTGCAGAGCAAGGGTGATATTTTCGAAGCAGAGCACGATGTAGGAGCTGTGAGCAGAGACCTGACGGGCAGCCAGGACAGGGGAGCAGTGGCTGCAGACCTGCCCAGTCCGGGTTACGAGTGCAGGACCCACGTCCCTGTGTGTAACGCTCCTTCCTTGCATTTCCAATTCAACTCCATGGCCTCTGCTTCCCGCACTGTGCCTGTGCACACGGCGTCACGTCCTCACACGCTGCAGGTCCAGCACCTGACTGGATGGAGTCAAGGGGTGGCTGACGGCCGCAGGACGGTGTGATTGGAGTTGTGCTACCTAACGGGGACCCGCGTTCAGCGGATGCCTGCCGCAGCCTTGCCCGGTGGTCCCTAGCCATCATATGACCTTCCCAAGCACCGGCATGTGACTGGGCCATGCAGGCTGGAAAAGACCATGCAGAGAGGAGAGGCTGGAGAGGGGGAGGGCGGCTCAGCCAGAGAGGATTAGTAAGCGTGGACAGATAGGGAAAGCTTTGAAAGAGGGGGCCTGGATCAGAGCTGCTGCAATAGCGAAGGGGAGGTAGCTGGATGACTGGAAGAGGGAGGGAAGCAGTGAGTGAGGAGGGAGGGATGACCTCAGAGGCGACATCTGGGATCTAAGTGGGGAAGTCTGCATGCATCTCGTGGAGAGGAAGATGCCGCAATTGTCCAAGCAGGAGAGAGCAGAAACTTGGGGAAAATCTCTGACAATAAGAATAGGAAGGAATGAACATGGAAACCATGCACTCAGATAAGATGCTGGAAGGGTTGCTACAGACCCTACAGTCTGGAAGAAGGGAATGGAAGTTCAAGGCTGTAGCCTCTCACCGTGCCATGAACAGAACCCTGTCTGCTGGCTGAAAAATTGCACAGGATGTGTTAACAGGCATCATCCGTCCTTGTTTTCCAGGTTCTGAGCAGATCTCTGCCTTGGTTCAGAACAGAGAGGGCTGAAGGGGTGACGAAGATGGGTCCAGCCTGCGAGGACCGTTCCTGTCCCAGGTCCCTCCGTGTGGTGTCTGTCAGCAGGGAGCTGCAGGTGCAGAAGACCCTGGAAAAGAAGAACAGGTTTGACTGTGGTTTATCAGCTGATCCAGAGGAGCTCTTGACCAGGGCAGCTGCAAAAAGAGGAGATAATGACAGAGGAGAGGAGGAGGCTTCTTTGATCCCATTTGGTTAGAAGATGCAATGCAACAAATGGATGGAGTTTGAGGCCATGTTTCATACTCAGCTTTAAAAATGCTGAGGATTCACAGATCAAGAAAAACCGAGGTTGGAAGGAGCCAGTGGAGATCGTCTAGAGCAACCCCTCTGCAACTCACAGCAGGGTCAGCCAGAGCTGGTTGCCCAGGATATTGTCCAGATGTTCTTTTAATATCTCCAAGCATGGAGACTCCAAAGCCTGTCTGGACCACCTGTTCCAAGGTTCAACCATCCTCACTGTTAAAAAAAAAAAAAAAAAAAAAAAAAAAAGGTTTCTCTTATGTTTAGACAGGATTTCCCACATTTTTAATTTGTGCCTAAAATGGTGGATGCAAATTGTGGGCAATACCCCTGATTCCAGGGATATTTTTGGTTTCATTAACCAAAAGCACATTTAAAGCAGTACTTCTTGGTTATGAGCCAATCCTAAACAGTGTTTATGATCAGGCACTTACATGATGTCTTTATTTACCACCGTACTCATCAAGGCGATTGGCTGGTCCGTGTCTGGCAAAGCCCGGAATAGACCTTCACAACTTGCGTACACGGTTTGCTGGCAAGAAATACACTGAATAAACACAAGCTTCAGCTACAAGGTTATTTAATTGCATTTTACCTGTGATTCCCTCCTAGCTGGGCGTGCAGGGGGGTGGATGAATGCATAGCTCTAGGACAACATGCCAAAAATGTTGAGTATTAAGACAATCACACTGATTGCTGTGTGGTTTTTTTTGTTTTGTTTTGGCCACGCTCCTGGCTGGCTGATCACCAGCAGCATGAGGAAGGTGCTGTGCCTGCTGTGTCACACTTCAGCAGTGGTGATGGTAAGGACAGATACACAGATGTCATGATGCCGAGCTCCCTTGGCTGTTTTTTCACCCCTGGACTGGGCACCGTATATACACAAGAGAAATAAATAGACTGTAGCTAAGCTCTTCTTGTAAAGAGTTGCCTGTATTTTAGGAGGACTCTCGGGGAATTAAAAGCATTCCACGTGTTCATGTTTTACATGATACACTTAGGATGATTTATATATGTACACATAAAAAAAAAAAAAACAAACATTTATTATAGATCTCCTTAAATGAGGAACTTTTAGCCCTCTATCTCTTCTTAAAAATCACAAGGAGGAATATATAATATAACTGAGCTCTTCAGATGACCAAGTGCCCATAATTGAACTCTTCAAATGACCGACCGGGGCTAAACTACGACACCAAGACAGAGTTACCGCTACAGAGCAAAACTCCTGCAGTGTGTTGTCCCGCTGACAATGGTCAGTCCATCTTCTGGAGATGCACTTCCTCCTTTTCCAGGCCCACAGATCTGGCTCCTGGGACTTGCTGCCTGCTCAGTAGATTTTAGGACACACCTACCGTGTGTCCAAATGCCACTGTTTTGCTGACCTTGGGAGGAAAAGGCAAACAATGGGAGTGAGCTGTGCCTCTGGAGGAGCCAAGCATCTGGGAGGAGGAGTGCAGGGGTCCGTAGCCTGGCCAGGAGAAAGGAGTTCAGGGAAAGAAGGCGCAGGCAGCTGTCTGAAGGCTGGAAAGCTTCAGCATTTCCAGCATTCAAGCTGGTTGCAATTTAAAATGAGTATGGAGTGCCTTTGTCTTCAAGATGCTTAACCATTAGGACAAGCAATCCATTTGTATGCAATTTTGTGAATGACAGTTAATATCCCCACATAACCCTTGAACTCCAAAAGCTGAGCCTGTAAGATACATGCCAAGAAATCTACAATAAAAAAAAAAAAGTTTGTGGTTGGCTTCTATTCCTGTGCAAAGAGCAGGTCAAGACCCCCTCCTGTAGCACGGCAGACGCGGTGTGTTTTAGTGAGCCAGAGTTAAGCCTGGTCTATCAGCCCCAGCGGAGCTATCTGTCACGGGGATTTCAGCACGGACCCTCCTGTGGCTGCACCTGCCCCTCTGTTAGAAATCGGTGCCCCCAAGGAAGGTGTCAGAGGCAGATGTGTGCCTCAGCCGACAGTCAGGCACTTGCGCTGCCGCAGAGCAGGAGCTGAAAGTAATGCCTTGGCTTCTGAACCGGCTGGCACAGGTTCGCTTCTGTCCCATCTGCTGTGGCCGTGGTTGAACAGAGCAGGGCTGCTGGACGGTGAGCAGGGGGCCCTACGGCTGGAAGCGAGCTCTCTTTTTGGTTCCAGACCTCCTGTGAAACCACAGCCCCGGCCACTCTCAGAGCTCACCTCTCCCTCTGGCCGGCAGGGATGGTGGCTATCAAGGGCATTGACTGATTGTCACTTAGGATGATATTTGACTTGGCAATTCCTGATAAGGCTGTTTGTTTATTCACAGCTAAAGCCACAAAAGGATTTACGTGATACAACATTCCAGTACCCACGCGCTCCCCGCTGCCTGCTGAGCTCTTCCAGGGCACCTGAACGGGCGCATCCCTCGGAGGACGTCCAGGAGAGAGATGTGAAGCCAGCACATCCAAAAGCTTTTTTCGACTCCGCTCATGAAAGCTAAATATCCAAGGCAGCTGGGGGAACGATCTGGGTAAATCTCAACAAGGGCACATGCTCAGCTGCCTCAGCCCTGATCTCAGCGCCAGATATGTGCGAGACTGCCTCCGAGAGCAGTTATTAACCTCCCAACAAAGATGAAAACCGCATCTCATTTCCTGACACCATTCGTAGAAGCTCCTACCTCAACACTTCCACCACTGCAAGCCCTCAGCAGCTGATCATAAACAGTTCCACGTGTGGCGGAAACGGAAAACTTAAGTAACAGAAAATGTAAGTAACAGAAAACACGCCCTGTTTGCTTTGGATTTGATTGATGAACACAATGACCACGTGATAATTCCCACCATGTGCCACCTATTTGTGTTTCACATCTCTCTTCCAGCTTTCTCTGAATGTCTGGTTGCTTCTGTGCTCTGCTGCTAAGAAGACGCTGCACGTCAAGGTGCTTCCCAGGGAAATGCTGCTCAGCGATGAGGGAGTAAAGTTGGATTGACGTGGGCTGTGAGAGGAGATTCCCCCAATGCGATGGGGAAGGCCATGGGAGTGTTTGAGGACCTCAGCTTTTGCTAGTTTTAATTTCTTGCAACTGGAAACTTACCGCTTTTGGGAATATTAGTTCTTGTTCCACAGGAAGGAGAACTGAAACACTAAGAAAGTGTTGGAAGTCATCGCTGAGATCTCTTTTTACGTATTTATTGTTTCCTCGAAGTCATGAGACCCCAGAGGGGACGCTTTTTCTTGTCTATTTATTTTTCTCTAGTAATGCTTGGCTTGGAAAGGCTGTCGTGCATCTATTTTGGCAGTGCTGATCCTTCACGTTACCACTGTTCTGAGATGGTCGTGTGTACTGAGGTGCTGAGTGGCTTCTAGTCCCATGGACTATGAGAGAAGTGCTAATTGGTGAAAATTTTGAGTATCTCAAAAAAAGCATCCAAAAAGGTGTGAAAGATAGTGTGTGTTCTTTTGAGTATGGGCTGCCAACTCTTTTTGTCAGGGGAACCTTGTACATAAAAAGAAGAAATAATATTTGCCCGCATCCCAGCAAAAAGGTTATTGTAGACTTTGCAGAAAGCTTCTCCTTTGAAGCAAAGTAAAAGACACCTTTCAAAACAGGTGAACGGAGAACTGCAGTCAGAATTAGAGCTCTACAATTTCCAGCCATGTAAATATTTGTGATAGTTCGAATATTTTCCTCGTCCCATCTGGATGAAATCCTAACTTCAAAGCTTTGGGGCTTTTTAGGGCTAAACAAGAGATCCAAAAATAGGGTGATGGTCAGAGCGTTTACACAGGCAGTAAGGTCTTGCTCTTATTTCTAAATGCAGAGCCGGATCCTGACTCTCCCGTGCCAGGGGGGTGCCTGCACACCAGGCTGCTGGCCGCTTAGGAAGATGGTTTTTTGCTTTTTTCTTCTCCACTCTGTCAAACTTCTCGAGGAGCCTTTTACTGGAGCTGGGTACCACTTTCAGGAAATGTTTTGGTTTTATTGAAGCGTTGCTTTGCCAGATTTCCCAAGCAATTCTAGTTGCAAACGCAGCCTAAAATAGAAAAAAAAAAAAAGATATTTAAGGATAAGTCTTTGTGGTTTGGTTTTTTTTTTTTTAATGTGAAATAAGTCACAGTGGCACTTTATAAACAGGAATCTGATCTCTGCAACACCTCTGAGAAGCGATGCTCTCCTCTCTAGTCTCAGCCTGAGCTGCCATCTAGCTGCAGCCCTTGGGTTTGCGCCTTGGTTTAGCCTCAACCGGTTGATTCCTGGTCTGCAGCCGCCACCGGCCTTGAGCTGAGAGTTGATAAACTCCTGTTTTGCCTCCAGTGCCAGTCCCTCCTGACCAAACCAGGTCTCTTCCCTGGGTAGCAAGGCCTAAGGCCTCAGGGGAGGACTCGCCGCCATTTTGGGGGGGTAGGCCTCGGGGCGGCGGGGGGGCCCTGCACAGGCGCGTGCCTGCGCCCACGCTCCCGCAGACAGAGAGACAGACGAGACAGACACACGGAGGCGCGGCTGGTGCACCCGCCCGTGATTATTTTCACGTCGCGGGCTGACACGCGGGGACGTCCCGCCGCCTCGTTGTCCGCGGTTCCTCCGGCGCCCTTCGCCCCTCACTCGGCGCGGCGCTTTCGCGACGCTCCCTGCCCCAAATCCCGCCCGGGCTGTCGCGAGATCTGAAGGTTGCCCCGCCCCCCGCCGTACCCGCCCCTTCCTCTTCCCGCCGCCGACCCGAGGTGAGGCCGTGATGGCGGTCGGGGCCCGGATCCCTAATCCGGTTCCATCCTCCCCAGGGCGAATCGGGGAGGCGATGAGGGGGCGAGGGCTCGGTCCGGCCGGCCGGACGCCCTCGGTATTTGCGGGGCTGGCGCGGGAGGAGGGGCAGGGGACGGAGATGGGTGGCCGGCGGGTGTGAGGGGATGACAGGGCCCGGGGGAGGCCATGGCTGCGGTGATGACTTTCTTAGGACACCTTTGGATTTAATTGTGAAAAGAAAGCGTAATTTCTGAGCAGTTCGCTGTCGGCTGTGAGGCAAACAATCCGCGTTCCGGGTACCTGTGTTAGAAGCATAATATGCGTTGCGGTTTGTTTTTTTTTAAATTGCTTTTTTGCAGTTTGAGCTCCAAAAATGGTGCGCTACTCTCTGGATCCGGAGAACCCCACGAAATGTGAGTTTGGGTTTGGTTTTTTTTTTTTGTGAACGTTCGCCAGGGACTTCACCGAAGCCATTGAGATTTTAATTTTTTCTTTTTTTTTTTTTTTTCTCTGCAGCGTGCAAGTCCCGGGGATCCAACCTGCGGGTGCATTTCAAGGTACGTGGTGTGTGCCTAGAAGGAAACGCAAGCTAATTTGTTTGGTTTTGGGTTTTTTTTTTTTGTTATAGGCTTGTTTTTGAAAGAAGTATCTTTTATTCTTCTGTTTAGTTACTTAAGGGTGGTGCTGTAGGTTATGGCCTGTGTTTGCTTTAGCTGCTTGTGGTGGTTTTCATCCACAGGAGTGAAAATAAGACGATGTGTCCTAAAGGGCTTCCTGTCTAAAACAGATATTAAAATAAATTAGGAAAACAATTGCAGTGAATTTAGCAGGACGAATTGGGCTAATGTTGGACGAGAGATTCGTTTCGTTTGTCTTTGCTTTTTTGGTTGTTTGGGAAGAGGAGGGGGTTTGTCTGATCGTGCTGTCAAGAATGCACGCAGGGGATGGCGTGAGGAGATGGGTTCCTCTGGAAAAGGTGTGGGTGTGGCAGGCAGTTCAGGGCACGGTTAAGTTCACCACAGATCCAAAGCTGAGCAGGTGCGTTTTTTGCTTGGTATTATAAAGTGTGGGTGGAATGAGATTTCAGTTATTTTTGTTCTTTTATCGTGATCAGGTAGGATTATAGTTAGGCTCCAACTTTCGCATTCTGTCTTAAGCTCTGATGCTCTGTTCCGGACTTTTCTTTCTGAGCCTTTTCCTCTCTCAGCTTTATAATTCCTTTGCAGAGCAAACTATGTTATTTGTAGCTTGTTTTCTCGTAGAACACTGTCCCAGGTTGCCCAGAGAGGCAGTGGAAGCCCCATCCCTGGAAACATTCCAGGCCAGGTCGGATGAGGCTCTGAGCAACCTGATCTGGTTGGAGATGTCCCTGCTCCTGGCAGGGGGGGTTGGACTGGGTGGCCTTTGAAAGTCCCTTCCAACTCAAACCATCCTGTGATTCTATGGTAGAAGTTCTAGTAGAAATTTATCCTTCGGGCTCCTGTTTTTTGGATTAGTGGCCAAGCAGGAGCTATGAAAAGTATAAATCCTCAAATATTAATTTTACTGGTTGTAAAGATCTAGCAGGTAAAAAACCTTAAAGTGCCAGAGAAGCATAAAAAAAAAAAGTGTTGCTAATTATTCTTCATTCTTTAGTTTTATTTTTTTTATGTGAGCGCTTCTTTTAAACTGAGTTTGTAGCAAAAGGAGTAAGATCCAGGAGAGGGAGGGGAGTGCTTTTGTTTGCGTTGTAACTCGGAAAGATCTGTTAAGAGGGCCTTGGCTGTGCTCCCTGTTGCTAGAACACCCGTGAGACCGCCCAGGCCATCAAGGGCATGCACATCCGCAAGGCCACCAAGTACCTGAAGGACGTCACCCTGAAGAAGCAGTGCGTTCCCTTCCGTCGCTACAACGGAGGAGTCGGTAGATGTGCTCAGGTGAGGGCCGAGAGGAAAACGGGGGAAGGGGGCTGCGGCTGGTCGAAGAGGAGAGCGGTGACGAGATGATGCGGAAGACGTTCTGTCGGTGATAATTTTTATATAAACGTAGGAGCGGGGGGAAAGAGTTGCTCTTAATTCTGGTACAGCAAGCATTGCATCCACTTGCAGTGTCAAATAATTGGTCGAATTTAATTATTTTGGTATACAGCCCTACTAAAAGGGGTTGTAGCAGCAAGTTAACGGAGCGTTAAGCGTACGTTGTGTTGTACCAGGATAAAAACCGAACTATCTTTTTCTTCCAGGCCAAGCAGTGGGGCTGGACGCAGGGACGGTGGCCCAAAAAAAGCGCGGAGTTCTTGCTTCACATGCTCAAAAACGCCGAGAGCAACGCTGAGCTCAAGGTGGGCCGCGTGGGTGTACTGGAGCGCCACGCGTCCGTCCTCGTGCTGCCTGTCGGCGCTCCTGAACTCGGCGGCTCTCGCGCGGAAGGCGGGATAAGGCTTGCTTTGTAGATAAAACTGAAGTGTGTAGAGGATGAGTGGTGTTTAGATCCCTTAAAATGTACAAAACAAAGCAAAAATCTGTGGGCTCTTGATCAGTTTGTGGCTTTGATGGCAGTGATGACTATCTTAGGACACCTTTGGAGTAACCATGAAATAACGATAGCCCTCTGAGCCATCACGTCAAGTCAGGTGTGACACGTTTTTGCTGCAGCGATTGTTTGTTTGAAGAGGAGAAAACAAGTCACAGGCTTTATCTTCCCCTCCCTCCCAGGGTCTTGACGTGGATTCTCTGGTCATCGAGCACATCCAGGTGAACAAGGCTCCCAAAATGCGCCGGCGCACCTACAGAGCGCACGGTCGGATCAACCCCTACATGAGCTCCCCCTGCCACATCGAGATGATCCTCACCGAGAAGGAGCAGATTGTGCCCAAGCCAGAGGAAGAAGTGGCTCAGAAGAAAAAGGTACCGAGCGTCCCGTCCTCCGTAACGGCGCGGTTGAGAGACCGGAGCGTGAACACGCTGCCGGTTTTCAAAGGGGTTGCTGTGATGACCATCTTAGGACACCTTTGGAGTACCCATGAAAAAAAAAAAAAAAAAAAAAAAGAAAAGCGGTTGTTTCTGAGCAACCTCAATATTTGTTGTAAACGCGACGCTGAGAGCTCAGGAAAACGCTTCTCAGCGGTGCGTATCGCCCGGAGGGTTCGTTCCTCCCTGGCGCGGAGCAGTCGCAGCGCTCCCCGCTTAAACTTCTCTGTAAGGTGTTTGGGGAGGGCGCGGACTCTGGCTGTTCTCTCACTGCTGCGTTTTGCTTTTCAGATCTCCCAGAAGAAGCTGAAG
The DNA here is from genome assembly GCA_011801015.1 of Ardeotis arabs. Taxonomy (NCBI): domain Eukaryota; kingdom Metazoa; phylum Chordata; class Aves; order Otidiformes; family Otididae; genus Ardeotis; species Ardeotis arabs. The sequence continues at coordinate 33,261 of JAAGAY010134736.1, read as the reverse complement.
AAGCAGAAGCTAATGGCTCGGGAGTGAATCTGACGCGAGTAGATGGACACAAATAAAATTTAAAAGCTCGCTGCTTGCTGTGTGCGCTGCTTGGCTCTGACGGTCGTGCCCCGGGGGGGGCTGCTGGGCTGGCTGAGCCGCCGGCCCGTTGCTTTGGGACGCCACGTGGTACTCGGGGGTATTACTCGCGTACAAAACGAGAGAATTTAGGACAAAACCCCGGGTGTTTATTTTGTCAGCGGAGGAGGGGAGGGGAGCTGGGGACCCCCGGGTCCTAGCGCCGCTCTCGGGGGCGGGGCGTGAGCCACGTGACACGCGCAGCGCCTTCTCCCATTGGTGGCGAGGCCGCGTCCCGCCTCGGACGGAAGCGCGGGGGGTGCCGCATCCGGTACGGCGGGGAAGGCAGCGGCGGCGGCGGCGGCCAACGGTGGCGGTTGGGAGCGGGGTGAGTGCGGGGCGGGACGGGCTCCGTGCCCCGCAGGGGTCCCTTCGCGGGTTGCCGGGCCCCCATCCCGGCGGGGGCCAGCCTCGCCTCGCCGTTCGCTTCCCCTCTCTGCCGCCGGAACGGCTCCGGTCGGCGGGAGCGGGCGGGGCGAATCCCGAAATGTAGCAGGGCCGGGCTGTGGAGCGTTTTGGTTCCAGCGCGGGTTTGAGGGCAGCTTTACCCGTTCGGGAAATATTTGCGCTCCGGCCGTGCCGTGGGTGCGAAAGGGAGGGGAAACGCCGCGGCTGCCCGTCGCTTGCCGTAAACCGGGAAGGCTGACCGGGCTCCTGAGGAATATTCCAGCCGGAACGTCCTCCTGCAGAGACACAGAGCGAGGATCCGTTACATAAATTGGCCCTTCTAGACTAGGTCGTCCTTTATGGAAAGATAAAGCAAACCTTTTGTCTGCGTTTCCATAATAACAGTGGAGTGACGCAGGGGAAACAAACGTACTTAAATTTGCAGCATCATGCACCTTCTCTTCGCTGACTTTATCTGTGGTGGCTGACGGAAACAAAAGCTCGTGTCACAAAACAATCAGCGTGCTATTGAGATTGCGCTATTTGGCCTTTTACTCTTCCTTTTTTTTTTTTTTCCCCCCCTTAAAATTTGCCTGCTGACCAGCCAACAGAGCATCACCAAATCACAGAAGAAACCGATGAACAATATTTCAATGTGTTAGGACACACTGGTGTCATGCTTCCACCGACGAGGAGAGAGGGCAGGATTAATTTTCTAATAATTTGGCCAATTGTATGGGACGGATGTGGGATGAAGTGATCCCTCCTGTGCAGGAGGAAGGAAGGAAGCCACATTCTCCTTTTCTCAAATCCTGACAAGGATTTTCTTCCCTCCTCTCACCGATCTGCCCTTCGGTGGTAGCAAGCCACTGAAGGATTGGAGTCTTGCCGTTTAATTTCACCTTCTGTAAAAAGGGAATGAGAACAACAAACCTTTTGGACCTTTTGTTGTAAAAGAGTAAGAAGTGGGCTATCAGCTGCAGCTTACTGCTTAAACTGGCTTTGTGTGCTGTAAGAAAAAAAAAGAAATATTTTCTGAAGGTGCTTTACCAAGTTCTAGCTGTAGGAAAGATGAATTAATGCAAACTCTTCTCCTTTTTTGTTAAAATGTCAATGTTTCCCTTGTTGTTGAGGACTTTATAACATTGGAGCACACAGCATTTTTGAAACTTTTAACAATCTATTGTTAAAGGTTTTTCCTGTTTGAATATAAACTACAATCCTTATTCGTTTTTAAGACTGTTTCCTTAGCTCATGGCATACAAACACTGTCATCCTAAGCTGTTTTTCTTCCCCTCTCCAGCTTTGTCACAGAACAAGCGGAAGCCATGGTGTGCATTCCTTGTATTGTCATTCCGGTTCTCCTCTGGGTCTACAAGAAATTCCTCGAACCGTATATCTATCCTGTGATTGCACCTTTCATTAAGCGCGTCTGGCCCAAGAGAGCTGTGGAAGAAACGACAGCCGCGAAACAAGGTCAAGGAGGCAGCGCTGGAAATCCACGGGCACCTTCCGCCACGACCAGAGATCAGGAGGATGAGTTTGGAATTTATAAAGTAAGATTAATGCATTTAGCTAGCCAGGGAGACTCCAGATAAAGCACCCAGCAATAGTTCGGGGTGGGCACTACAAAAGAGTAAAAAGTTGGGTGTTTTTATAGAAGTTTTTGTGGCTATTTTGTTGTGAAAGGGAGCGAACGGTACTGAGCCAGCTGGAAATAGCAGTTATTCCAAGTTTTGGAAGGACAGGAATTGTACCTGTTTTCTGAAGCAGGGTATTTATTTTATTTTATTTTATTTTTTCTTTAATGATTGGATATTCTTTCAGAGAAGGAAGAGGTCAAGTAGTTAGTACATCGTACCAGATGCATGAAGCAAAATAAAAAAAAAAATTACGTGTAACTCTCAAGAGACACGATCACTTTGGTTCTTGCTGCAGATTTCTTTACCTAGATCTTCACTGTCTTCTGAATGCCATTTTTGTCACCAGCTGTTGCTGTTCTGGATGTAGAGTCCTTTTTTGACATCCCATTAACGATGCTGTCTTTTCTTTGCAGTTTGAAAGCAATGGCGTTGCAAATGGGATTCCCGCAAAGAGATCCACAGAGGGTTCTGACAAGAAAACAGATTAAAGGAATTAATTCATAAGGATTTTATTCCCTTGTGTCCAATATGAACTGGTGATATTTCTCTCACTTTGAGACTTTTTTCTTTGCACATTTTAGTTGAATAAAAACCCTTATGACTTACAGGAGAGGGTCTCTCTTGCCACTAAAATGGCAGCTAGCACGTTTCTTAATTTAAAATGTTTGAAAACTGATGTTCTTTATTTTCCTCACTGGAACTACTTTTAATCTATAATCTATTTGGTGTGATTAGAGGTTAGGCCAACTAACTTAAGAATAAATCTAGCTTTGGAAGGTAAACGTATCTTAGCAGCTTAGTTTCCCTGACTGCTAGTGCAATACTTCAGGCTTTCACCTTAAAAAAACTATAGCTGTTCTTGACCTTGCTGAAGAACTATGATTTGCATTGTGGCAACATAAGCATCATGGTTAAATTATGAAGAGTTTAGATTTTTTTCATGTCAAATCTGTAGATGAGCTAAAGGAGTTACGCTATGTGCAAGATTTTCTTAGCTTACTAAAAGCAAAGTCTTGATACTTCTGTTAATAATTTTTTTGCTTGAAACATTGTGCCTTTCTTTCCTGAAGAGGAGCAGCAGGGGCATGATGCAAGAGAATTATTGCTTTATATTCTGTTGCAGTGGTCTAAAAGGGTGCAGTTCTGTCTTAAAAAAAAAAAAAAAATCCAACTAGAATCTCTTTAACACGCTTGTAGATTTTGAATAAACCGGGATTTTATTTAAAAATAAGCTGCTTCATACAGTTGTTCATGACAACTGTTTCTGAGGTCCAGTCTTGTTCTTGTGACTGTGTTTTCCGCTACTGGATAATTCATTATTGTGAAGATGCGCTTGGTGCCTGTCAGATGCCTCTGGTGAGGTGTACTGTTCTACCCCTACCTGGTTTTGTCAGGTCTTGCGTGAATCAATCTGCAGCGTTCACAGCTGGACATCGGGCTCATCACCTCTGTAACGAGTTGAATCCCAGAAAGCTCCTTGTAAGACCTTGCCTGATACTGTCTCTCCCTTAATAAGCTGGTCTGGTAGGAAGTGAATTTGGTATTACTGTTTAATCAGCTTTTGCATCATCCTTGGAACATAATCCCCCAACCGATCAGTGTATCACAGACACAGCTCTTCCCTAGACCGGTGAAGTACCTACCCTTTGTGCTATTAAAACCTGGTTTTATTATTCTGAGCATGCACGCGTGGTATAACGCATACAATAAAAGTTAACAATACTAACTGCACTCCTGTAACTTCTCACAGATACTGTTGTGTGGATTGGGTAGTAGAGAAGACGGGGTTGCGAAGCAGAAGCAAGGGAAAGAGGCCGTACTAGTTTCCGATCATTTTTGTCCTCCATGTCTTTGGATATTTCAGCCATATTGTTGCAACGAATCGTACCCTTCATCCATCAGAACTTCAGCTGGTGAAAGGTGGATGTAATCTTTGCTGTGGTGGATTGGGCTTTCTAAACTGATCACCCCCCACCTCATCCCAAACAAATTCTTCTGCTACCACTTAACATCAAAGTTCATGCTCTAAATCCAAAAACCGGGAACTTATACGGGTCTGAAATCACCTTGCAAAGAGAAAGGAGTAAACTGCCTGGGAAAGTCACTCCACAACTGAGGTCACGCGCAGCGTCTTTCAAACGGCTGTAGAAATGAAGATCTGTTGTGGCTGTGCAGCTGAATATGAGTATATGTTCTTGCTTTGTAAGCGGAGCTGAAAAGATCGTTCCTTCCACCGTGCTTTCTGTCCCAGGGCAAGTAGCCTTAGCTGCTGTTTTAAAATGTTGGGCATCTCATAAACAGGACGAAGTTTTGGAGTAATACATTCCCCTCAGAGCTGTGAACGTGACAAAAAGTAGAGCAAGAGCTGCGCTGGGACGCCTGTGAAGTGTACATAATTAATTATTTTCAGTTATTTAGGATATGATTGTACAGGGAAGTGCATCAGGCAGTAACATGGAAAATAAACTGTATGGTAAATAAGACTGCAGGCCGAACTGGGCTTCTAGCTGTGTGCCAGCACCATATTTAAACAACAGGCCTACTGAAAAGACTGCAAAAAAGCAGACTGGGCAGATAGCGCAAGTATCTGTCCTTGGTTGTAAAATTAACCCATTTGTGCTTTCTGGAATGGTGTTTCAGTACTTTTATTAGCTGCATTAAACACTAACGTGACTAATCTTCGTCACAGAACTTTCCTGAATGAGGCACGTCACTGGAAGTCCTGGCGGATTTGTGTTGCAAAATTTTCCAAGAATAGGTCAGTAATCCTATTGTGTTGGGAATAGTTAAACTAAAAATAATTTAAAAATCAGATGAAAGAAACAAACTGCATCTGCTGGGATGCAAAGAAGCGCTTAGAGCCTTGGTTAAGAAAAATATGTAGACAGAAATTGAGGAGATCCTCACATGAGGAAAGAATATCTATATCAAGTAAATTTAATTTAACAGAGAAAATTTCCCTATGTTTGTCACTCACTAAGAGCAAGACCTACAAAAGGGCTTAGGCACCTTATGATGGCAGGTGGACATCTACCAGAATTTACTAAAGCAAGTAGCAGCCTGATTCGCCCTGAAGACTTCTAGAAAATTGCAGAGTAGGCATCTTTAGGGACCAAAGTACTTCTGCAAATCTAGTCCTAAGATCTTCAGCATTAATGCTGTCTGGGTTTATTTAAATACCATTGAGGAAGAATCAAGAAATTAACCCAATATTTGAAAATATTTGAAAAAGTACTCAAATGATGTATAATGTTTTTTCTTTATGAGAAGGTCTAAGTGTGACACGGTATGTTCCATGTGTTGGTTTGCACAGGTAGCTGGGTGCCAAGCACTTAAAAAAACTTAGTTGAAATAAACCTGTAAAATACTGCAAGTATGTGCAAAAAATTCTTAAATAAAAGTTCAGAAGGTTTTATGTTGCTTATTATTTTGATGGGCCCGATTCTGCAAGCAAAGGAAATTCTGTCAGGTTAAATTGAACGTGATCAGCCTCTAAGGATGTCTAAACTAGCCATGAGTTCTGTGCAAAATGATCTTTATTCAGATGTGTTCATAGAAGACAGTTAAATTCTATCCACAGAGCTGATCTAATGACAGTAATACAATGTACTGTTATTACCCAAACGTGGCAATGACACCCAGCCTTCTGGGAACTGTTGGGCAGGCTGCTAAGGTTCAGTCCTTGGAGCCATTCCTTCTTGATTTCTGTACAATGCAGAACATTACTGCTGAAAGAATGGTCTTTTCGGAGGGTGCGGGTAAAGGAAATGAGAAATTTAATTTACACTTAGATTAACTAAATCTGTCTTCAATGTGAACTAATTCTGTTTCATTAAACTGCCTAAAATATGAAAGAAGGGATCATCTTCCTTGTGTAGTTCTCTGATTGTTAGAACATGCTTGATGAACCAAATTATATTTGGGATTTCACAGACTGTCATCACTTCTGCTTTTCAGTGAACCTGACTGCAGTAGTTTAATTAAAATGGTCTAGAGGCCACGTTTGCCACAGTGATCCTCTTGCTTTAGAAATGTTTTTAAATTGTAGTGCTTAACTTTCTTTCATTGTTGTATTTCATAGAATCACAGGATGCTTTGGGTTGGCAGGAACAGTTAAAGCCCACCCAGTCCAACCCCCCTGCAAGGAGCAGGGACATCTCCAACCGGATCAGGTTGCTCAGAGCCTCATCCAACCCGGCCTGGGATGTTTCCAGGGATGGACATTTGAAAGATTAATTTGAAATGTCGTGCACAGATGTATTTATACGTAGATAGATGTAGCGATACTTGTATTTGGAATGAGCATTGTTTTTCAATTCCTTTTATTGCACACAGTCTTACCTCTTTTACAGCCACTCCAACTGTTGACCATTCACCATTTTTATTGCCGTAGCGGTCCGATCAAACGCCGCAGGAACTACGCCACGATTTCTGCTGTCATGTGGCAACGCATATGAAGCGGCTACACCCCACCTTTGCGCTTGTGCTGTTTGCGTGCATGCCTTTTGCTTGTGCAGCCTGGTTACAGGTAGGCGTTAAGACCTGGGCTTGCACATTTAGTGTCATGCAGCGTGATAATGAGATTATGCGCTGGATTAATTATATCGGGAAGAGTTTCCCTTTTGAAGGAGCCACCGGGAACTCACAGAACCAGCTACCGAGGGCACAAAAAACCCACCTCAGAGATTACCAGAGTGCAGAACCAGCTGCCGAGGGCACAAAAAGCACTTCAGACAGGAGGCTACCAGAGGCAGAAGCAATGTTTAAACGCACCGTGAGGGCAGCAGCGTGCCTGGTAACTTCTCCCTGCTGTCTCGAGCTACCCCACGTCCTGCTGATGGAACAGGCGGGCCGCAGAGGATGGGACGCCGTGGCCGTCAGCCCGTGCCCCCGCCTACCCCGCGGGTTACCGAGAGAAGCCTCTTGCCATGGGACGGGCTCTCCCGGCGGGTGACGATCTCCCCATGAAAGCCCGTTGCGGCGGAACGCCGGCGGAAGGGCCTTCCCCACCCCCCCCCACAAGGACTACATTTCCCGGCGTGCCCCGCGGCGGTGCCGCCCTCACCTCCCGCCGGCTGGCTGCGCGCATGCGCGGCGGGGAGGTGTTGGCGACGTGGAAGGCTGGAGGCGGGCGGCTGCGGCGCCTTTGCGCCTGCGCCGGGCGGGGGCCGTTGGGCAGTGCCCCCGCGGCGCGCGGGGGAAGGCGGGCGGGCGGCCGGTGAGGCGGAGGCGTTGTGAGAGGAGCGGGCCCCGCGGCGGGGACGCGGTTGCCCGGGCACACGCAGGAGCCGTCTCGGTCGGCGGGAAGAGGGGTGCCGGGGCTACCGCCGCCTCCTGGTCGTACGGCGTTGTGGTGGCGCGGCGGTGCGAGCCGAGGGGGTAAGCGGGGCCTCGGCGGTACCTCCGGGCCCGCCCCGGCGCAGGGGGTTGGAGGGCAACGGCCGGTGGCGGGCGGACCCCGGAGGCTGTGCCCCTGTCCCCCCTTGGGTGCTGGCTCCGAAAGGAGGGGGAGCGCGGGGACCTGTCCGGGTCTGCGTGGATCCCTGAGGGGCACGGAGCTGCGCCTGTCCTCCCTTCATCCGCACTGAGAACCGCAATGAAAGAGCTTCGTACCCGTATTTCTCCTTTTGTACCCTTAATGGCACTTCTTGTTAGGGAAAAGACTGTAAAATAGCGTATTTTCTTTCCTGCTTTTGTGAAGCAGATGCTTTTTGTAGCGCTCGGTGATTACTTTTGCAATATAACGGGTCTGCTCAGTCTCGCTCTGCTTCCTGGTCACTCTGCCAGTTTGTTTTCTTACTTCTGAAGGATAAGATTCAGCAAGAGTGGGAAACATTTTAGTTTAAATGAGCTTTTAAAAAAGGCAGGGAGAAACATTTTAGCAGGGCCTATTATAATAGGATGAGGGGTAGTGGGTTTAAACTAGAAGGAGGTAGATTTAGACTGGATAGAAGGAAGAAATTCTTTAGTGTGAAGGTGGTGGAGCACTGGCCCAGGTTGCCCAGAGAGGTGGTGGATGCCCCATCCCTGGAAACATTCCAGACCAGGTTGGCCGGGGCTCTGAGCAACCTGATCTGGTTGGAGATGTCCCTGCTCCTTGCAGGGGGGTTGGACTGGGTGGGCTTTCAAGGTCCCTTCCCACCCAAACCATCCTGTGATTCTGTAGCATCAGATTTTGTCTTGTGTACTTTTCATGCCAAACACTGTGTTTTGTTTTGGTTTCTTTTTCTAAATCTTGTGCTGGGTGTAGAGAGTTTGTGAAGCTGTAATCTGATTTCTTTCATTGCATGTACCAAGGGACAACATGCTGGGCTGCAGGTATAATCATTTGAGGTATTTGTAGAAGTAAGTAGACTATTAAATTTTCCTGCCTTGAGCACTTCTTGGGTGCAGAGGAGTGGAAAGACACTCCTAAGTGGTTGGGTCCAGTTTCCTAATGCAGGCTGCTGGGTTGTGTAATCTCCCGTTTTGTCAATACCCAATTAAAACCGTTGAGGTTGCTACAGTTGTGGTGACTTAAAAATCATCGTTGCTCCTTAGATTGGCAGGAGCTCAGATGGGCCTCATTCTGCTCTCTCCCTGGGCTGTTTTCTCTTTTCATGTTGCTGCTACGTCAGGAGAAGCCTGTGGATGGCCCTGGGGATGATGGATCCTGCTCAGCCCTCTCACCTGGCTGAAGCAGCCATCAGCTCCTTCTCTTCCAGGCCTGTGCTGATGTTTTACTAGCACGGCATGTACTGCTTAGTGTTTTATGACAAATTCAATAGGAAAGTATTTATAGCAAATTAGTACTAAACTTAGGTGGCTCTGGTGCTTCCAGTGATTTTATCAGATGAATAGGAAGATCTGAGGATGTTTTTAACATCTTGATGACCGACAGAAGATATTAAAAGTAAGAAATCCTATTTGGTGGCTGATGAACTGTTGTCAAAGTGGGTGCTTAAAGGTGATAATGATATTTTTTTCAAATTGTATTCCCTAGAATGGAAAGCCTATTGCACCTTACAGACGTTGTGCACTTTGAGTACAATTTCGTTTGCCATAGACCCTGGAGACAGGCGATATAAATCATGTGTAGTATAATATAAAAATACGTGTACATAAAAAGCAGATTTGGCCTTTTGTACAACGTGCACTTTTCGTGCTTTAGATAGATTTCTAGCTGTGGAAAACATGTAAAGCAGACAAAATAGCTCTGTTGTAAAAATATGCGTAATGCCCAATTGTGGAAAGAGTACAGATGCCAAAATAATTGTATAACCTTTGAAATATAGCAAAATATACCAATATTAAAAAAGCTGACCCTTTGATGGACACCTAAGCATGTTTCTGAAGCTTATGAGGTGGTTGAATTTGTCTTTTTAAAACATCACTTTGGCCATTAGACAAGTTTTATTTATGTCTGAGAGTGAAATAGGGATAAAATCTTACGTAAGTGAAACAGCGATCTTAACATCCCTTCCATAAAGAAATAAGTATACCAAGCCAGTAGCTACTTAGGTTATTGAGTCGTTCTAGGTTTGGCATGGCTTGTGTCATATCCAGCCCAGCTGCCTGTGTTAATTATGGTAGTAACTGAACAATTTACTATAAATTGATTTTAACATAGATATAGTGAGTATATGAAAAAAAAGAAGGATAAACTCATCAATAATGATAAAAGACTTTCGTGTCAAACAAAGTTTCCAACACTGTAATCCATCATAGATTATCAGGTAGTTTCTGTAAAATTGTGCTTTTGAAAACCATTGCTGTGTTTGTGGTAATGAGAGTCTCTTTTCGGCCACTGGAAGAAGATATGGTCAAACCAGTAATACTGGTACTGATAGGCAGTATATTCTTAAGCTGTAAAGTCAAGTCTCGGTATGGGTTGTGCATATTCTTGATTTGTCTTTTTCTTCTTCTTTTTTTTTTTTTTTTTAAGCTCCATATTCCATTGATACTCTTGTTTAAAGTTCAGTTTGTTCTTCTCATTTTATAGTTCCAGTACAGCTGTCCTGCAGGCACTGGTGAGGGCAAACAAAACTTTTAAAGAAATATCTGCCCACTGTAAAGAGCAGAATTAGCATTTGATTTTTCACTTCTTGAAACTTTTGGAAAATATGTTATTTACCTGTAGTAGTTATTTGACAGGTGGAGAAAAGTTGTGCCTTGTACACAGAAATATAAGGTGTGCTTAACACAGCCTTCCTCCCTTCTAATGGTCTTTTGCTAATCAGATTAAAGAAGTTGTTTCTGCTTATATTCCAGAAAACACTCGCGGTGCTTGAGTTCTGACTTTCACTTGGGGTGTAGGGATGTAAGAGTAAGGATAGAGGTAAATTTTTTTTTTTTTTTTTTTTTTAAATTGCCACCACACCACTTCTCCTTCTCTCTATGACAGGTTGTATTTTAAAAACTGTCATTCTACCCTTGAATTGGTAGGCTTGGTGCAGTAATTATTTAATAAAATGTTACAACTGGAAATATGTAGGAGGTCAGAAAAATGATATTTATAGTTTTTGTGGCTTTAACTTTTGTTCATTCCTGACAAATTTTAGAGGCTTTTGAACCCTTCAGGAAGATTTGGCCATGAGTATTGTGTTTTAGTGTGGGAGTGTAACTAGCAGCATTAAAAATGGACAAAATTAAGAAGTCCCTAACAGGTCTTGTGGAGTTTTATATTAATGAGGCGTGTTTTGTTGCATGTGTGTAAATTAGACTAAGAAGTACTTAAATGCTGTAAATTACCTGTAAAAGTTGAATGGAAGGTCTCTGAAGTGACGTCAGCTTCTTAACAGAAAGGTGTTTGTGGGATTTGCATCCTGTCAGCAAAAGCCCCTTCGAGAGTTTTAATACCTACCTGCTGTCTTGCCTCTGACAAAACATTGTGACTGAGGGGAGAGAGGACAAATAAGCATAATATAAATAAGTCATGTCAATTAATGGGTTTCTTACTACACTTAGTGAGTATGTGCTAATGTGGGAGCTGATACATGGTGGATGGAAATACCGTAGTTTTGGGGTTTGAGTCCTCAAAACAAGATTACAATTTACCACAAGCATGTATTTGCTTATGGATGTCCAGTGCCATAACGTAACATTTCCATATTTTTTAGTGCACTATGTATCAGATGTTTTTGTTCTCAGGCAAAAAGTTGGAACAGTAAGGAGGAGTGACATTTTTATGTCAAGCTTTTCTGGATCTAGTATAACTTTAGAGAGGCTTTTTTTTTTCCTTTCCTTCTCCTCTGTGAGTCAGTAGTTCCAGTTCAGGATAAGGCTGTGAATGTGACTACTGAAGGTGACTAGCAGTTCATCTGAAATAAGCTATTTTGAGATCAGTAGACAGGCATCTCCTTAGTGATCCAAATTAGTAGGTGTGATCACCACAACAGTAACCTGTTCCTTAATCACTATATGTCATTATAAAGAAAGAAAGAAAATGTGTGTTTGGTTCCTGAGATGGCACTGAGAAAATACATAAGCCATACCTCTGTCTCATTTATAGAACTTAGGTTTTCATTTTTTTGTCACCTGCTTTTCAGAACACTTTATCAACAATTGGCAAACGGTGGGATTACCGTAGAGTGAACTGGCAAAGACAAAGGTGATTTATAGCATCTCTTGTTGAGCAGTTTGGTCAATGACCACAGTGTCTAGGCTTGCTCACATCTGATTTCTTCTGCTTGAAATATGCTACCTAACCAAGAAGGTCTTGAAAAATCCCTCCTTTGGTTGTGAGCAGAACTGTCCTGTAGGTGGGACATGAAGTGAGCAGATTGTGCTCTTCAGAATTAGACTTCTATTGAGAACTGACTCCCACATAAAACGCGTGTGAAAAAGGAACTGGAGCAGAAAGCACAATACTGTCACTAGTTTTTTCAGCTGCTGTTCACCTTCCCTGTGAGGAGCCTTCTTTGCCTGCAGTAAATCTATCACGATTAGTAACTTCTGCTACATGCAAGACTCTTTAGGCTTCAGTGGAACTCGCAAGGACCATACTGATGTCACTGCAGTGCTGGCTTCTGCTACAGAAGAGGAAGGCACCACAACAGATTACTGGCCTGGAGGACCAACAAAGATGCTGCGTTTGGTCATCCAGCAGAGTAAACAGTGGACGAGTCAGATTAAACAATCTTGAGAGCTACCTAAAGACTTGAAGACGTGATTTTATTTATTTTTCTAGTACTTAAGCATTGCATGGACCACTTCATAACTGTGTTGGCGTTTCTTACTGCTGTCAGAAAGTACGTCTGTCCTAAGGTATTGAGCTTTAATGAAAAGTAATTTGGTACCTGGTAAATGGTCAGTGTGCTGTGCTGCAGCAAAAATACATATTAAAGGATTGTAGCCATCAAACTTGGTTGAGTCTAAAAAATAGTGGGCAGAGGAGAAATAGAGAATTTGACCGGTATCTAGGCAGCTATGAAAGATGGTTTACCAATTTAATTGGTAAAACCAAAATCCTGATGCTTTTGTAGATAACTTTGGACTATATGTGAAATCTCATGAATGATCTCTTGGTATTAGTGAAATGTTTGTATAACTGCTTTTTATTTTTAAAGAAATGTCAGATCACATTTCTTGGTTGTTTTCGGTGGTACCCAATTCACTTTCCTCTTGGAAAATTGTTCTGTATAGACACCAAAGGCATTTCTAGGAGCAATTAAAGGTAATCAATATAAATACTCTGATTTTTAGATATCTTGAGGAACCAGGTAACATTGTTTCTTTAGGCATATGCTTTTATTTGGCACATTTCTTTCATGTCCCAATGTGCTATGTGGTTGTTTGCTGACAGACAGAAATAATATCTCTTACGTCATGAAGATTCTGCAGTCTTTGGGATGTGATGGAACATGGTACAGGCTTAGCGAAGCCGGGGTGTAGAAGGGTGAGGATTAAAGCAGTACCTGCAAGCATTTGCTCAGATCACCTGGGACCTGTTTGATCTCCTGGTTTTGGTTTGACAATCTCCCTTTCAATGGACCTGGAGATGTTTTGAGGTATTTTGTGTGTTGTGTGGAAAATCGGAACATCTCGTATTTGGGAATAAGCTAGGTCAGAGCATTGAGGCTGTGACAGAAATAGGCTAGTGAGTTGCAAAAGCTGATTTGCTGTGAGCAGAAAGTTGAGGATCTTAATAAAGATAGCAAAAGAAGCAGGGCTTCTGGTTTACTGCAGCTTTCCCTGCTCTAGTAGAGCAGCATGAAACACGTTAAGGAAATATTTCCCACAACAAACTTGAGGGCTGTGCAGCTGCTTTAGACCACTAACTCTGGTCCTGCACATGAATGTACCTCTACAAGGTGTAACTTAGGTTTTTTTATACTGTTCTTTGTTTGTGGATGTGATTATCTGTTTGTAAGTTTTGTAGGTATGTATTGTGTGTGATATTTAGCCCAAGCATTTGATCCTTAGGTATAAATATTATTGTAATATTAGTGAGTAGACAACTCAAATACATTGTGTAGACAGGAAAATTCAAATGTTGGAGCTGAACAGTGCCTACTGTTAATAAGTGTCCTCTGTTATGTGGAGAATTATACATGTATTGCAGTAGTGTCATAAATATGTGGGAAGTTTTATGTTAGGATTTTGTGGGATGTTTTAATGTCTCACAGGTGAAAGACGGTCTGAAACCTACAGTTCTTGGATGCAAATAGGAATCAGCCAAAAACCTCAGTGCAGCAGCTTTGCTAATACTGGAATAAGCAGCATTAAGTCTTCTATGTTCTCATCTTTACAGTGATATTGACTGCTTTACTTGAAAGGAAAACAATGTCTTTTTTTTTTTTTAGTTCATAAAGCAGCAAACTGTAAAGATAACCAAAGTGCTGTTGTATATGGAAATAAAATTGTTAGGTTTTCACATGTCTAATAGCACCACTTCTTAATTATTTTCATATGGTTGTGTTAAAGACCAAACCTGGAGGCCAGATCTCAGATGGCATGGTAAAATCATCTGCACGACTGTCTCAAATTCTTACACTTTAAAGTATTCATTAAAAAAAAAAAAGTCTATATAATCTATATCATTCAGGTTGTCTGCAGACTCAGACAGTCATGTGAGGATAGTTTTGGAAGGATGAGCTGGCTATACTGGACGGATTAGCAATTAAGTTGAGACCGGTAGGAGTTATAATACTTGATGGGACTATAGTTACTTGTCTAAAATTACTTAAATAGAAGGCTTAGAGAGTGTGACAAGCTTTTTTTCCAAGTTCAGCAGTACACATACCATACCTTGAGTTATACTTAAGAGCTCAGACAACAGCATGTGTGTACTGCTGAATTGCTTTAGCTTGAAGAGGAAAAAATGATATTTTTGTAAACATTGTTAATTAATATTAAAATCTTTCAGAAGGGACAGTAAACTCAGGATTTGTATCTACTCCTAGCAGTTTGAAATTGGAATGAGTCTTGATGTGCAAAACAGACTCCCTTGTATTTGCTCTGAAGTGTCAGCTTCTGCATGGTGCAGCTGTGTTCTGGGACTAAACAGATGTTGGGTTTAACAGAGCATGACATTTACAGACCAGCGTATGATTCTTTGAGGCTGTTCCCCGCTTATTTAGAAAGAGTTGTTGGTAGAGGTAATAATACTGTATTAAACGAAATGATTAGCTAATAAATTGTGTCTGTATTTTTTTGAGCAAATAACTAGAGTAATTGCTTTTCAAGAGAAGACTTGACTTCTTTTTTAATGAACCATGCATTTATTTAGTGTATTTCAAGAAAAAAAATTAGATTTCATTGGTAATTCACCTCTTGAATTGGGACTGACTTTTCTGGAGTGAAAGGGGATTTCCTATTATTTGGTGTTTCTTGTGGCTATCCCACTTCAGCATGTGAGGAAGCAGAATCTGTTTAACTTTGTGTTCAGGAATGACTTTGGGGTCCCTTGACGCAGCCTGTCTGTGCAGTAGGGGCTGTTCTGAAAGTCAAGTTTAGGGAGAATCATGGGTGAGCGATGGGAAATTTAAAAAATAAGAATTTAAAAAATACTGTGTTATATTCCAAATACTGACCAACCTTTTATGTTGTCTAAAGACTTGAGCCTCTACTGCCCTAACCAGCATACAGTTAGAGGCACAGTAGTAGTGCTTCTTAATCAAAAGCAATTTGCAAATTTAAGGGGTTACATGTTTTATTTGAGTGTTCTTTTCAGCTAATGGCAGCTGTTTCTAAAATAAGTGTCTACTATTTAGTAGCACGTTTGAAAATTATTTAAAGTGGTGACTGAAGAATAGCATTTGCCTTGGAGATCATAGATAGCATGTAACTATTGAAGTTAAAGCATTGAGGTTAATATGTTACCTTTCTTAAAATGCCAGGAAATTAAATCTTTATTTTTTTATTTTTACTTTTTTTTAGACATTCTTCCTGTAGGATGTTCCTGAACTCTGAAGGAAAGACTTGTTTCCTCTGTCACGTGATGGCTGGAGTTCCTCAGAAATATCTTAACTTATTTAAAGCTGGGCCTGTGACTATTTAAGTTGTAGGAGCTGAAGGTGCTCAGGCTGCATCATTAAATCATCACAGAGCACTTCAGCAAGTTTTGAGATGACATAAATTCCTGATGGAAGGAGTTAGCTTTGTTACACCCGTTGTATGTGGTTTCTAAGTGTGGTCATCTACAGCAAGTATCAGTAGAACCTGATGAGATTTTTACTTTAGAGGATTATAGTGTATGTAACTTATAGTGTATATAACTGTTATTAGGAGAGGAAAATAAACTTCCTGGGGTATAACACAGAGAAAAATCTGCATGTTTATTTGATTGCTCTAAGATTTGTTGCCTTGCAAATGAGTAGAAGGCAAAGCTTGGAAAGTCCACCTATCTACTAACTAGCTCTGCAAGTATTTAGAGCTCAAGCTAGCAACTGGATTCTTTTGACAGGTGTCAGTGGCTTGATGTTTATTTCATTTGGGGGAAGGGGGGAAGGCTAGTACCTTATTTTTTCTGCCACTTTGAGGAAGCACTGTGGGATACAAAAATGTTCTTTGAGATTTGTAAGGAGACAGCTGGGTGCTAGGGCAGAGGGAGGGCTCACAAGGGATTCTGGCCAGCAACTCGCCATGTTGCTCGGGAGTATGGCTTTGGCCACAGAAGTGGGCACGTTCGTGGGCAGTGTGAATTTGACACTGGCTCTGAAAATGGACAATAAAGATTCTGCTAAAACTTGCTTTTAAAGTACTGTTTATTTTGGAGGATATGTTTTAATGGAATTTAATCTACTGGGATAGTGCAAGAAATCTGGAAAGTATGTAGACCCTTGAAAAACTAGCTTGCAGCCTGTTCCCATCGCACTTATATTGCTGGAGAAATAGGTTACATGGGGAGCTCTGGGAGCTATAGCAAGCTGTGAGAATAGATTGTGAAATAAAGTGGAGTTACCTTAGTAGGCTGGGCTAAGGATTTAGGGCATGGTCAGGTCGCTGGCACAGGGAACTCAGGAGTTACAGGTTAAGGTGGAGGAATTTAAAGGCAGGGCTCCAGCTGCCTCTTGTTTATCTTCTCCCTTGGGTGTTCGTCTTGGAGCAACTGAGCTGCGCCTTGCATGAGCTGGAAAGCCTGAGCAGAGGATGGGAACTTGAGGCAGACTGAACTGTCTGTAGTCCCAGAAATAAAGGTTTAAATGTATGACCTTTGAGTCATTTAAAGGTGCAGGGAAGAGCCTTGAGCGAGAGCGTTGTTGTTGGTTTTTGCAGTAGTTGGGCACATGCAAACCAGAGGCTGCAGAGCTGAGATGTCCATGTACAAGGTGAACCTTGGTTCTTCTAAGTGATGATCCAGTATTCTCCAGTATATTATGCAAACTACTTTCTCTTCTACTTTATTCTTTAGCTTTAGTATTTGTTGGCTTTATTTCAAAGGTAGCCTATGCTGAGTCTTGGGCTTTTTTCTTTGGAGCGGCAAAATCTGTATTCAGGTAAGATGCATTCATTCTGTTCTGTGAGTGAGTAAGCATTCAGTCAAAGTTCTGGAAATCCTCTTAAACTAATTATATTTTATAATCCTTTAATGCTTCTCTGCAGAATTCCCTGGCACAAACTTTTGTTTTCACTCGTAGGCCGCTTTTAAATTTCACTTCCTGCTGGTAGTCCCCATGACAAAAATGGCTTTCTGCAAATGCTGTAGACAGTGTCTTCAGAGCTTTTTGCTAAATGAGACATACGGGGGTTTTAAGGTTGTTGTACGTCTTTTCCCTTTGGTCAGATATAAAGGGAGGTTGTAGAAATAAAGTTTTAGGACATAAAAACCATTTTCCTCATTTTGGTAGTTTATAATCTTTTAAAGACCTCTTTATTACTTCATAGTATCCTACATTCTGCTGTCTGACTGTGCTGGCATTTTATTGTTTCTGAAATATTTGGCTACTATGCATTGGCGCTGAATCTCTAATATAAGTTGTTCAGATAGCCCCCGTGATGGCTGCAAACACTGTACCTTTTGGTTGCACCTCTTCATTACTTTTTAGTAAGTGTCCCTTGGTTTTTATACTGTTCTTTATGAATATAAAGTGCTACTAGAATGGTCTTTTTTTGGAAGTAACTGCAAAGATAGTGAGTCTAAGAGAGTCAGTACTGGAGTGATTCTTGAAACACATCCTGTATCTTCGTCGAAACCGAGGGAAGAGTTGCTGCTCAGTAGTAGCTTACATCTTCTAGTATAGCTGTCCCTGTTCTTTTGTCTTACGCCAGTATTTAGGTTACACAGTAATACATTGCGCAGCACTTTTATCTTGACGGGGGTGCTTTTTTAAATATAAGCTTTTAAAGCTATTAGTCATGGTTATTTCTTTTCAAAAGATGGAAGATTATTGAAGCTGATGTCCTGGAAGATGTAAGATGCTTAGGGGCATCCCTGGCACATAGTTTATAGCATCATGATGGGTTTTCCTTTAGTTAAATTGTTTATAAAGATGAGAAGCACTGGTAAGCAGCATGGAGAACTGAAATCTTCTCATTCTTTGCGCAGATCAAGTACAACACAGCTAGCAATGAAAAGAGGTTTTCGAGTGTATCTCTACCAACTTCTGTAGTGTTGCTTCAAAAAGCAGATTATTTTACAATGATCAGGAGGCTCATGTATGGTCAGTAGTACTTTCCCTCACTTGATGCGTGTTATCTGTGCAGCAGTGATAACAACTTGGATTACTGACGGCACGCAGGAATTAGCTGTATGGTGGGCTCCCTTTCTTGACAGTGAGTCATTTGCCTAGCTATCTTTGCGAATTAAATTGTAAAACATGTTTTTGAGTAGCGTGTCAACTTAACACTCCTGTTTAATTTGTGTATTCCTTGGAGTTTTCCCAGCTTTGATATTGATACAGCTGTGACACTGTGTTCTTGCTGTAATTTATGAAAATCCAAGTGAGAAGATGAATGCAGTATATAGCACAGTATATTTTAACTTCCTTGAATGGAGACGTTCTCTCAAGTTTGTCGTAAGGAAATCTTTTTATTGTCTTCTTATGTACCTGTTTTCTACATTTCAATTATTGTTCAAGGTAGTGAACCAAAGCTTTACTGATAGCTAGTTTAGGATCCATATATTCCTTATTTGTACAAGACTTTAAATGCTTCGCTTTTTTTTTTTTTTCTTTGAAGAAATGAAATTTTAGAAAGGAGATCTGCCATATAAAGAAGATGGGAGCAAATAGCAGCAGCATCAGCGAGCTTCCAGAAAATGAGTACTTAAAAAAATTATCAGGAGCAGAGCCCATCTCTGAGAATGACCCATTCTGGAATCAGCTGCTGTCTTTTAGCTTCACCACTCCAACAAACAGGTAAGAGGGTGCTTGTTGAAGAACTAAACCTTGATAGTATATTTATAGAAGGCTGAAAGCAAATCAGTGGTTTTGTTAATTATTCATGTTTTAGTTAGCAGAAGAATAAATGCCTGTGTAAAATGGACTGCTGTTTCTGATTTTGTAAGCCCTTTCCACCACCTCTTCTGTTCCTGTGGGTTCCTTTCTTTTTCAGCATAGCTGTAATTGCTATTCATTGTCTTGGTAGCCAGGAAAAATCAGAAGTGGGGTCTGTAGTGTTTGGGGGAGCTTTTCTTTTTTTCTTTCAGTTGTTTTTTTTGGTTGTTGTTTTGGGGTGCTTTTTTTTTCTTTGAGAAAGCCTCTGGTGTCTCTGGAGTTGCTGAAGACTCCAGTACGTGATGTTTCCCCTCAGCTTACAGTGAATTGTATGTCTTCCATGACTTAGTTGTAGATTACTTGTTGAGTTTCTTGGTCTCTATGGCTTTTTTCCCTCCTCTTTTACATTAGAGAAAGCAGCTTCCCATGTCGTTTCCATAAAAATATTTTCTAAATATCTTAAAAATTCACGTTTTGCATGTCTTTTCACTCTAGCAAGTGGTGTATATGTAAACAGAATTATATTTTGGAGAGGATCTGTAGCACATCTCCATAAATACAAAACATAAGTCCTTGTGACTTCTGTTAACTCAAGTCCATTGCTAAATTCATTGGCCTGTATGTTGATTATCAGTCTTACAAGACCAATCTGGTATTACTTAATACTTAAACTGTTTTTACAGTTTATAGCATGACCTGGTAAGTTTCTGTCAGTGCATGTCTTATTTACCTCCTTCATTATTAGCAGTATTTCCTTGCTTTTTCATGAAGGGTCATGACAGACTACATCTAAACATTTGTGTAACAGGTTTACACAGGCTACAAGATGTTACTGCTAAAATTGGGAATGCTTCTAATCTGTAATGAATTGGAAATGTGTTTGAGAGCTGTTCTGGCCAATTTTCTTGTAATCTTGCAATTTTAATTTTTTTTTTTTTTTTTGGTTAAAACAGAGCTCCTGTCAGAATGAATGGTGGTCACAGGTGGTGGGTTGTCTTTTTTTTTTTCTCATAAAGTGAAAAACTAGTGCAGTTTTGACTGCCCTGAGCTCTCAAACTTTGAATATACATTAGTGATGGAATGAAGAATATAATACAATTTCTAGTGAGATGTAGTTTACATGTTGGATGACTCAACTCTGTGCTGCTCTTGTTCACAGTAGCTTCTGAAAGGCAAAGAACCACATTTATTTTCGTAACAGTTAGGAGCAGATCAGGTAGATAATCTGTCTCCTACTACGGTGTGCCTGTGAGTGAAAGTTCAGACAACTGGGAGGGAAAATGGTGAAGGTAAACAACTGGGAGGCGTTTACTAGACTTTATTTTTGTAAAGAGTGAGGAAGAGGAAGGATTTTGCCTGCTGCATGGAGAGACTAGGTGGAGGTTAGCAAGAAGATGCAGTGTTATCAAGGGTTGTAAAGCATGGTGTGTAATTGGTAGTGGGTGAGTGAGTAGTAATTTTTTCTCTAAGATCCCTGAAGATGCAAGAATTATTTACAGCCTACCCATGACTAACAAGACGGACAATATTCAAAGAAGTCATATAATACCGCATTATTTGGGGTTTTTTTAGTGCCTATTTCATGGCATCAGATCCAGTGGAGAGTAAGTTTGCTTAGAAAAACCAAAACCAACCAAGCAAAAGAAAAAAAAAAACAACTAAACAAAAAACCCCGAATGAGAAACCTAATTAAAAAACCAACCAAACAAAAAAACCTGATGCAGAAGCAGGTTGAAAGTTTAATCAGTTGAACACCAGATGGTGCTCTTGCCTGGCAGCCAGAAGAGAAATATTTTTAGAGGCATCTTTTGTGCAGCTTTGTAATTGGAAGGAAACAGAAATTTCTCATTAAGTTGCATCTACCTGAGAGAACCATTTGACAAATGATGTGGGACAATGTTGGCTGCACAAGACCCTCAGCCATTGTCTAAATCAGGTAACCTTGCCTGCAGGAACAGAACAGAAGAGGTCAGTGTTCATTTCTGAGATTGAAAGCTTGTGAAATACCAAGTTAACCGTTTTGTTTTAATGAGACTTGAGTGTAGGTCATACTTTTCACAGCAGCAAGATGCTGGTTTGTGACTGCTCTGGAAAGGAGCCAGTTTTCACCTGTCGAACAGAACAGAATTTGAAGTTTTCTTCTCTTTTCAAGTTATATTTTTTCCAATTTTATGTTGCAAAATTGGTGTGTTTCTTGTAGGCGCTTGTTTGCAAGTGTAACTGGTAGCCATATAGATGCCATGTGGTGTTTTTATGTAGGTAATTGATGATAACTCTGGAGTAAAAGATCTATCGTACTTACTGAAATTTGTATGAGAATGGGACTGATATGATCCCCAGGGAGAAAAGGGTCGTATTCTCTGGATGCTGCCTTAGATATACTGCTGTTCCATATACAATGCTCCTGTAGGAAAAGAGGAGAAGAACATCAAAAAGAGGAGGTAGGAGAAGAATGCGTGGTAGTAAGAAAAGCAAACAAACAACAAGAAACCCAACCAAAACCCAGCAACGTGTGGGAGGTGGTGGGGCTGGGGTAGATTGCCTCTTCTCAGTGACAGCTGCCCGACGACTTCACCTTGTTGCCGTGAAACCTTATCCGAAGGAAGGAACCTGTGTCTGCAAGGAAGGCAAAGAGTACATTTAAGGGAAATCTGAATCAGTGTGTATAAGTAAAGTTTCTGGGTTCTTAAACTTTTTTTTTAAATATATACTTTCTCTCTAATGAGGAATGTGGAAATAGTGTTTTGCTTTACAGATGGCATTCTGAATTAGTCCAGGTACTACTGCTGGCCTGGTACTACACAGCTGCCAAAGCAAGATCTTCCGGGTTGCAAAACAGAACTGGATCTTCTGAGGAGCAATAGTCTTTTAATCCCCGAAATCAGAAGCCCGGGGCCTTGGCTTAAGTGTTGCTGAATTACTGGCTTTCTACTCTGAGAAGGATGCAGATGTGATACTGTATCTGATCTTTTAATGGCACTGCTCTCTTTGCTCTGCTGTCTGTCTTCATTTTCTTATGCTTTACTTTTCTTGGCACTTTGTACTCCTTTCTTTGTCATTGTTTTGCTTTTCTCATGTTCCCCTTTTGGGTTGGTTGATCTCTTTCTCTATTCATCCATTTCTCATCTTCCTGGTTCTCTTTTGCTTTCTCTCTCCACCCCTACCCGACTGTATATGTTAATCTCTTTTTGTGTATAGTTTTTTAGCACTGCTCATTTACTCAGCCATGTCTTCTTTACTGGTTTTTTTGTTTTTTTTCAGTCCAGTTAACTTTTTCATTTGTTTCTGCGAAGAACACAAGATAGTTTGCAGGGGGCAATAGTTTGCCAAGTACCAGCACTACTGACTCTGAAGCTGCTGTGTGTCTCTCAGCAATTACTGATGCAAGATACTCTTGCCCTTTCAGTGTCCCTTCCAGTGTTTATTTGGGTCTACTGTGGATTTAATCAGGAACTAATCTTCTGAAAATCAACACAGCATAAAAGTGTTTGTTTTTTCAGCCAGGTTAATTCCCTAGAGTGATTTGTAGCATGGCACCACCAAACAATTCTGGCACAATGAGGGATTGATTTTTGGGGCATAGCGGACTTGAGCTGAAAGGTGTAATTGTTTAAACCTACTGTGTCACCCAAAAATGCACATGAAAGCATGTGGTCAAAGCAGAGCTGGCTTCAGGGAGTGTAAAATTCTGCTTTTCTGAGCTGTTTGTTCTTCCTCTCTTAATGTTGATTTTCTTAATAGTTAAGCAAGTATAAAGAGGAAGTATTAAGTGGGAGTAATTCTGGTCTGTGCATTCACAAACACTGATTATGAATTGGCCATCAGTAATCAGAAATGGCTGATGGTGAATCGTGAGTGAGCAATAGTAACAGCCAGAGCAAGTCTCTGGTAATTGGCAGGTAAAGCCACTGGGGCCTTATGCAATTTAGGAGTGGCAGGAGAGCGACAGTAAAAGGAAAAGCTACCAGCAATTTAGTTTGAGGTTGCCTCATGCTTTTCTCTAAGAGCTGTATTGTCATCCCTTCTTCTGTAAAGGGGCTCATGGATGCTAAGCAGGCAAAATCCCCTGGGGCTACAGAAATGTCTGCTGAGAAATTTCTGATTTGTTAGCCATTAGGAAGTACTTGGTGGTCTAAATTAATGCTCCTGCTTGTTCTTTTATGTTTTTTCTTCACGGTTCCTTGTTTGTTACACAGAATGGACTCATGGGAGCCGAATTGTATAAAACCTCTTAAATTTGCCACTTCCTACATTTCAAGTGTCTGACTTCTCAATCTGAATAATGTTTGGATATTGGAAAAATAAAATACAGCTTTTCTGGGTGACTTTTTTTAGTTATTGTTATGAACAAGAGCTGTGAGGTTTACTTTGGAGTCTAATTAGCTCTTGGTTTAGGCAGACCTTTGTCTGGTTCTCCTACGAGCTGCTACCAAGAATGCAACCTCCTCCTTAGTGGTGGTATGAGTTACAATTCTTTCCTGATGGAGAACTTAAACTGGAGTTAGCTAACACAGAACTTGCTGAAAATCATGTGCTTAGTATTTACTGTTCTGCTTTGTTCCTTCCCTGGAGTTTTTAATGAGTGGCTGGTTCAAGAATAGTGTGCATGAGCCTTTAATGGAAAGACATAAAAATGAGCAACTTTTATGTTGCCTTAATATGTTACATTTTTAAATTGGTACAATAAATTATATGCAACTTTTTATTCTTTGACATCTTTTCTCCAACTAGTCCATTAAAGTCAGCATTCCCACACTGTGAATTTACTGAATGGTCTGACTCTTCTGTTTTGTGTTTGATGGCAAGGGAGAAAGCTTTACTGAGAGGAAAAGACTGTCAGGAAAGCTGCTTCCCCCCCTTAGAGAGGGTAGTTGTCTGCTACGGCTGGGGTCTTCGTGTCGTACCATAATCATAATAAGGGTAGAGGCCATGGTACGGGTATGTTTATAATTACAGTTTGTATGCAGAATACTTTCTGTTGCCATGTTGAGATATTTTAACAGTAGTCACTGACACTTTGGAACCTCTTACATTGTGATGCCTTTAAAATAAAAGCAGATAAAACCATATCCTTCAAAGATGACTGCTGTCAGGAAGCAGCTTTCACTGTCTTTAATTATGGTTTTGCTGAAGTCTATGGGACTAATTGTTAGTAAACTTAAAGAAAGGCAACTGAAATGAATTAAATCAGTCTAAAGTAACTCCACTGACCATCCCCCCCGTCCCCTTCTTTTTGGAAGCTATTTTTTTGTTTGTTTTTTACAATATCTGCCAGAATAGCTGACCACAAAATCTGACTTTCTGGTAGTATGAAGCCAGAAATAAAAATCTGCAGTCAATGAAAACTATGATTTATTTTTTTTTTTTTTTTTTTGAGCAACAGATGGCTTACTTTACCATTCTTCCCCACCTCTGCTGAAAAGATACCTTCTTACAGAAAACTAATTTGCTGATGGAGAAACTCCTTGTACTGTGATTAGTAACTACAAATACAAAATGATTAAATCCTAATAAAATAAAAAAACTTGACATAAGTTCAATTATGAAATGACAGAAGAGCAATTTCAGCAAGACAAAACAGAATTTGTATTATCTAAATACTGTTTCAATATTATGGTTTACTTGGTCAATAATCATTGCCTATATATATGATAACTCATAATTTTCACTCTTCCTTTTGAAATATGAAGAGACAATTTTGGCTTCTGTTAGTGTTCCTGTATGTTTGAGTGTGTATGTGTGCACGTGCATCAGATTTCCAAATGGGATTTATATGATAGTACAGGTTGAAGGGATAGAGCTCTTGTATCAGCAAAAAGAAGTGACCTCTAGTATCAGAGGGGCAATATTTGAGCCTGCAAGTTGAAACTTAAGTTTGATTTCTTCTCTTACCTTCCTGGTACGGAGTTCTTACTCTGTGACGTAGGTGTAGTGGTTGTGCTGTCCGTGTCACTCTGTCTGTGCTTGCTCTTGTTGTTAGTGCTGAAAAATAGTTTGAATACTACCAGTGCGCTCTGTGAATTAATTAAAGGACAGATGTTTTAGTGTTAGGTTTCCATTCTTATTCTTTCTTATTTCCACCTTATTCTTTGTTCATTAACCAAATGCCATCTCCACAGGGACTGTAGAGCAAAGTCAATACCATAGCTGGTTGTAGCATTTCTTTTGTGCCACCTTATGAATCTTGGCTCTGACATTTTCTGCTTAAGTCTTAATATAATGTATCTCCTGTCTTCACAGCACAAAAAAAAAATAATAATACAGACAGCTTTTTCGGTGTGTCTTGCTTTTCTTTCCTGCCCAAGTTAAGGAAAGAAGCCACTGCTAAGCTTTGCCCCCAGGTACCTGGAAATGAGCTGCTATTTTTGTACCCTGCAGTGTACTCTATCTATGAATCCATCTTTGGGGATGTAGCAGTAGTATTACTTCTCTTCCGTTTAAGAACACAATTTCCGAAGATGCTGGGGACTTCCGTAATACAGACAGAGTGATTATTGTAATTGCTTCAGGATTTAAACCATAAATGTAGACATGCAGCTTTTAATTATGGTTCACTTTTCCCCAAATTTCTAAGCAGGCAAGTTTTAAAGTGTAGAATTCTTACAGTTTGGTTTTTTTTTTTGTTCCCTTTCAGTTGTTAAAAACCACACAAAGTCCTCAAACAAATTCCAGAGTTGCCTAATTTCTACAAGTTGCCAGGAGCAAAACCGGTGGCAACCAAGCAAGACCTTCAGATCTTCAGCACATCTTTTAACACTTCAATCCTTCTTTTTCCTACCAAAATGAAGTTTAATGTTTAAAGATTAACTGCAACCCACTCCCCCTCATTCATACAACAAGAACACAGAATTGAGTTTTTTCCCTCCTCAAGACTAGGCAACAACATCTGCAGAATTTCAGTTCATGCAACAGAAATACCTAGGGAGAAGGAAGTATAGCAGAACATTGCCCCACTACACACACAGAGCGGAATGGTGTTCTTACTCTCAATTCTCTAGTTGGTTGGTGTCCAATATAATATTCACCCTGCCTGTCAGCTCACAGGAAGGAATACATCCTAATGACAAGCAGCCAGCTGGACAAATTTGAAGTGTGGGTTTTTTTTTTTTTAAAGTGCAAAAAGTCCTTGTTTCACATAGACCTAGAAAACTGTGGTGTCTGTCGTTACTTGCAGGGTGTTCTAGCTTTATACCATTTGTTTTTGATTACTCTGCATGTTTTTAGCACTGAAATGAGAGACCGCCTTTGAGACTAAGTTAAATGTTTCTAAAGTATACATGAAAGTGTAAGTTTGTTCTTTCTGGAACTTATGTTTCAAAGCAATTTATAAGAGGGGAACAAATGCTGATATTTGATATAATAAAAAGCCAATCCACATAATCAGAAGTTGTCTTAGGATATTCAGCTGTAGGTGAAGAGCTGTCTCTGCTGTCAGCTCACTACACTGTTAATTGGGCTGATACACAGAAATATTTGCAGACATTTTAAAACTTAATTTGTTTGATGTCTCTATCTCGAAGCATTTCCTATTGAAAAGTTTTGAAATAATTCCTTTGGCTGCTGTTTCTGCCAATATCCTTACCTCCTCTTCTAGTCTTCGGGAGTTTAGGCACAGCTCAGACAAACTCAATGGCTTCCAAAAGCATGGCTCCACATGGTTTTTCAGCAGTGGAGCTGGTTTAGGGGCTTCCCACACAGCACCATAGTTAATCTCAGCTTGATGTAACGGTTCTTAGGACTGTGCTGTAAACTGGATTACAGTTCTAAATTTAAAAACAGAAAGGAGGGGAACTGTTTCCCTCACCACTTCCCTCTAGAAGTTCACTGTCAGAGCTGCAGGTAGTTGCCAAGATGGGGTTGAGGTGGGACAGAGGGAGTGCATACGGTACCATGTCTTTTTGTCTTCAGTCTCTGATATTTTTATAGAAATGACATTACTCATCAGAAAACTTAGTGCTTAGGAAGAAACAGCAACTTTGGCAATCTAATTATGGCAGTATTAAGTGTTGCAGTATTTTTATGTGAGAGGAGCGCTTGAACAGAGGCCATACCGCTGACTTTTATAGGCTCAGTTACTCTTTAGGTTTCATTACATTGCTATTTTCCTATTTATTCTGAGGATGGTGATTATTCATACCTTTAATTACAAGGATATGCTGCATGAGCTCTGAAGCTGTTCAGCCTGTATTACATACTGTGTTATGTCTGCAAGCATTGAATTGGGTTTTTTTGACTGCATTTTAATTTGGGGAACTTCAGAAGGACTGCCATTCCTGTAGGTTAGACTGTGTGTTAATTGAGTCTACACAATCCTTTCAGATCTCCTGAGCAGTAGGGCATATAGTGATGGGACAAGGGGTAATGGTTTTAAACAATAAGAGGGTGGATTCAGACTAAGGAAAAAATGTTTTACAGTGAGGGTGGTGAAGCACTGGAACAGGTTGCCCTTTAGGTGTTAACATTGGGACAACTTCATATTGCTTGATGTGGCATTGGACACAATATCTGATTGTTATTTGTCTTTTTTTTTTCCCCCATCTGTTAAGGAAAAATGGACTTCACATGTACTCTTTTGTTTTCAAGGATCAGTTACTCTGTACTAGTATGTTTGTAGTGCTAGAAGTATATAAATGTCTTTTTGTGTGTTTGACATGGCTGCTATTTACTTTCAGTGGTTCTTGGCAAGTTCTAGTTTAGTGCTTTATTGTTCTTTTCAGCTGATGGTTTTCATTGAGGCATACCAAAAAGCAGTTTAATAAGTTATGAAAAATTTGATGTGTCCGGTGTGATTGTTGTGTTAATATAACAACATTAGTTAAAGGAAAGTGATGCTTATCTTGAGGTTAAATGTCAGATTGAAGGCTCTTTAATTTATACTTTTTAAAAACATGTTATTTCATATGATAGTTTGTGTAAAAAAAAAACCAAAACAAAACAAAAATCAAATTCTTCTGTAGGCTGCCATTCCACGTGTATTTTCAGTGGTATCAAGCTAAGCATGGCAGCATTGAAGCCACAAAGGTAGTGGTAACACAAATGATGTAGTGACATCATTTCACTTTGACAAACAATAATCTTTTGAATATTGGTTTCCTGTTTAATAGTCGCTGTACTTCAAATGCACATTGTCCTGCCTGATACTAGGCTGACCGAGCACTGGAATGGGTTGCCCAGAGAGCTTGTGGAGATACTCAGAAGCCACCTGGACATGGTCCTGGGTGACTGGCTCTAGGTGGCCCTGCCTGGGGAGGGAGGTTGGACAAGATGACCTCCAGAGGTCCCTTCTCACCTCCACCACTCTGTTTCTGTGATATCTGTGTAAACCAGCTAACGAATTGGTACAGTTAAGTGCTTCATAGTAAAATATTTCTACTGTTTTATAATGAGTTTTCTCTTCAAGTACAGGAACCCAGCTGATTTTGTAACCATTTTTATTTTCATTTCCCCCTCCTCAAGCGCTGACTTAAAGCTCTTGGAAGAAGCCACAATCTCAGTCTGCAAGTCTTTAGGTGAGAAATTGTGACATCTTTTCTGTGTGTTTTGTCAGAAAAATTAAGAAATGGCATTCACATGCACATCCATGTCTTTAGTATATGTACCTCTACTTGTATGTGTTCCACTAGTAAGATTAAAGCAGTGTAAAGAATGTGTTTAGCTCTCAAACTTTTAGAAACTTCCATCGTTACTGTTTTGTGGAACTTGAAATGACTGGAAGGTTTAAAACAAGTAACTCCACCCCTACTATCTCTTCTTCCCTCTGCCCTCTAAGCTGATGAGTAAGGGAAGAGAATTAATCAGAAGATGAAAGAAAGGGGTAATATAAATGTTGTCAACCATATTTTGAAAAGGTAAAAGCTAGTTGTGAAAACCTGCCAGTTTTCTGACAGGACACTGTTGTATTGTAGACCAGTCTTGGAAAGGAAGCAGTATGAGCTCCACATTTGTGATATTTCAAATCTAGGATGAAAAGTATGCTTAGAGAACAGTTACGGAGTAGTAAAGCATATACTGGAGAATCTTAGAGGAAGAGCAACAGCTGTACAGAAAAACAGACATACTGTGCTTTACGTAGAAATATTTAAGACATTGGAATTTGGTTTCATTCTAGATACTGTTCGAACTAAATGGTATCAACTTACACATGCTATATAACCATATCTTATTTTTCCTCATCTAGTTGAGAAGAATCCTCGAACAGGAAACCTTGGGTCATTGATTAAAGTCTTTCTTTCTAGAACCAAAGAGTTGAAAATTTCAGCAGAATGTCAGAAGTAAGTACTTGGAAAAATGCTCTGTGTGCCATTTCGCTTTTTAAGTGTTCCTTATGCTGCTAGCTCTTGAGTTTTTTACTTTACTAGTTAACATACTCACAGACCAAAACTTGGAATTCTCTTAAATGGTTGTTTGAAACACAACAAGTATCTAGTACTTTTACAAACACAGATGATGACGTGTAATAGGTAAATAGATTGCTGGTGAAAAAGATGCTTGTGTTCTTCCTGTGTATTACATTTGTGTTCAAATGGTGTAATTTCTGGTTACTGTGAGTTTAGAGCTATTTACAAATCACTTGACCTTTTAAGCTCAATCTTAATGTACAAAGCAATATTTTATCTTTGAAATGTTTTAAATTGGATTGGATTTGAATGTAAACTTCTATAAAGATATTACTTTCAAATCACATCATGCAGCTGCTGTTGATTTTGCTTGCCAGTTTCAGCAGTAGGAAAAAACTCGGAGGTTACACGTGTAGTACTGTATAGTTTTTGCAGGAAAGCTTTCTGTAATTGTTGCCCCCTTCACTCATAGACAAATGTCCAACTCTCATCAGATCTGGCGCTTCTTTTTAATGCCCCTTTACTTCCAGAATGGCTCTCAACATTTTTGCTTGTACGTGGAGAAAGAAGTTATTTCAACCTAGATAGCTCCTGCTGCTTTCAGTCAAAAATACCTTGCACATACAGCTTCAAGTGAGAGCTTGAGTTGTATGGACTTCTCAGCAGCTGCTTGTTTGGGCTCAAGAAAATGTAATGAAGCTATATTGCGTTCAGAGAGCTTGGAAAAATATCAGTGAATGTTGCATAGAAAAGTCTTGCTATATTGTGCTGCTGAAGTCTATGAATGCCTGCAGTCATCTGGAGGCTATTTGACTGACAGAAGTGCTAGGGTTCAGGAAGCCGAAGTACCTGTCATATGGAAGCTGTAGGAAGTTTTCAGATTTTTAGGTGGCTTAAGCCTGTAGCATCTAGAAACTGCCAGAAGCATGGTGAGCCATTTGGTAAGCTATTCAGAGAGTGGTACTTCTGGCAATTGTGGTGGTGGTGTTTAATAATACAAATGTAGCTAGGAATAAGATTGTATTCTCTTGGGGGAAGAAAATCATACTACTTTGAAATACATCTCCAGTTTGTTTGCTGTGGCATCAACTGAAGATTCCCTGCTTGAGCACTTTTGCTTTTCCTTGCTTCGGCTGTAGGAACCCTTTTGTCTACTCTTGCATGTATTTTCTTGTGGTTTTTTGATGCATGTTTGCAGGTTAAGCATTACTGATTCTTGTTTGTTTCTGCTTCTCTTCTAGTCACCTTTTTATTTGGCAGGCTCACAATGCACTGTTTATTATTTGCTGTTTGCTGAAAGTATTCATCAGTCGAATGTCAGAAGAGGAGCTGCAACTTCATTTCACTTATGAGGAGAAAACACCAGGCTCATATGGTAGGTATACACTAGTGCTAGTGAAACAAATATCCCACAAGAAGCTAAAAAGTTCTGATGCTTGTAAATGTGGTGCTTAGGGACATGGTTTAGTGGTGGACTCGGTAGTGTTAGGTTAGTGGCTGGACTCGATTGTCATCATCTGCTGGAATTAAATGTTGAAAAGCTGTTGGTGTGTTACAGGTTCTTATAGCAAAATAGACCTCTTCTAGAGCAGGGTTTAAGTTGTTTTGTTTGTTTTTTTTCTTTGAAGATTTGTATTAAATTTAAGGTCGTCATTTATTTACAGACTTAATTTGACAGTTGTTCAGAAGTGATGCTGTAGACCTACCTTACCTTTAGTCATTTTCGTACAGTTTGAAAGGTAGTGATGGTCCTGTTCAGAAGAACAGAATAGAATTGGGGTGAAGCTGACCACATACTACCGTAGAACCAGTGATGTTGCAATTATTTAGTGGGTTTTTTCACATATGTTTCATAAATCAGCAGCACTCGGAGTGGAATTAACACAATTTTTAGGAATTTAGCGAAGGACGATAACAGTACTATGTTTAGAACTGATCCATGGAAAGGGCAACTGCTAAAATTTAATTAGTGAGCAGTAGTTTATATAAGAATACAGGAAAAGTGAAAGAATTTATGCAGAATATTCCAAAATAAGTGCACCTCCATGAAATGGAGCATGTGTTACACAAGACAAAAGATGGCAGGGAGGATGCTCAGATAACCTAGCTGTTCTCCTTCTGCTCTCTGGTCGTTCTTTTTGAAGATGGATAATGTGAATGCATTCAAAATCAGTTCGATTACTGCAAAAAGAAAACCATTACACTGTCTGCCACAAATCTTTGTGTAGAACTGTATCAAGACACTCTTACAGAACACATGATGGATAATGCTGGCCTTGATTTCCTTTTCTTTGTTGTAAAGATACAGTTGAGTTTGTAATTGCATCTTTATTGCATAAAGCCAAAAGTGATCTGGTGAAAAGGACTGGTATCAGAATGCTGGTCCAGTGCGAGTGGATTGTGGAAAAAAACCCAAAAGTATCTGACTGGATTTCCCTCAACAGTCAGTCCAGCAAGGACACGTGTTGAGAATGCCTAATAGCTACTTGCTCACTGAATAGTGAAAACTGTTCATTAAAGTCTGTTTAACTCCTTGGTGCCTGCCATTCCTCTGGGGAAATCAGACTTCTGCTGCCAAAAGATGAAGTGCTAGATGTTGAAATGGTTTAGTATATTTAAACTGTGATGAGTAATCTCCAAGAATGAAGTCAGGTAACTGATGAATTAGAAAGTAACACCTGTATATAATAAACTAGCATTGCAAAATCTGACTGGGTTTATACTTGGTTTAAAAAAATTGTCCACCTTTTGCTTCAGTGGTATAGTGTAGCAGCGTAAAATGGATGGAAAAGCTGAGATATTTTGTTAGCTTGAACCCCTGTGATCTTTATTTCTTACGCTGGGGGTTCCTCGCAGCATGGTATGAGAAGAGATTCTTGTCAGTGTGGTAGATCCATGTTTATACCATGTCCTAGTAGCACTTGACTGTAATTCACAGTGACATTTATTAGTGATAATTTTGTGCATATTGATGGCAAATGTACTTAGCAATTATCTTTGAACAGATTGTTCGCTGGATGTTCTTGATTAGGAAGGTAATTGTGTGTGGTCTGCTGGTGAGAGCAGGGGATGGAGGCAGGAAATGAGCTCCTCCTCGGCTCAGCCACAGCTCGAGTCTGCTACTGATTCTGACTTGGAGGTGGTTCTTGTGACCTTCCTCAAGGAACTGAGGTTCATAATATGCTGTGTTTACATAGCCATGTATGATTTCTGAACAGATCTTCGCATAGTTTTTAAAAAATATACATAGAGTATGGTAATAATGTAGATACCTTCCTATAGCTTTTAAATTTAGCTACGGGAAAAGTGATGCATCATTAACAGTCTAATAAACTGCTGTGGTGTCAGGGCCTATTTAAAGTGAGCAGAAAGATGAAGTGTTTGTCATTTGTATTTTCATAATTAAGTGTAGCTGTTTTGAATTTTTTTATTATTTGGAAACTAGAGTATGCCTTGGTATTGTGAAGTTTTAAACAAATTTGTTACTATTTTTAATAGAGTTGTACATACTTAACACTATCTTTGGTGAGAAATTTAAGTTCTTAGTCGTCTTTGCTGTATTTTCACTTATCAGAGCTTAATCTTATTTTACTGTTCTTCAATTGTGAGCATGATAAACCTTATAAAATACATTATTATTTACATTATATAATATATGTGTATAGATAAAGGCCTTAATATGGTGGCTGATTTTTTTTCATCATAAATAGCTGGTAAGTAGTTACTGTAAAGAACAGTACAGCCAACAGCACGAACAACTTCTCTGCTATGATCCATTTATGTATGCCTTGTTCAGTCTGAAGGGTGACAGTGCTTTTCAGAATCACCTTAAAACTTATACAGAATTCACAGCATGGTGGTGTTTGTTTCCTTGTTTTAACTATAAGCATCACTTTTTTTTTTTTTTTTTTTTTTTTCTTT